>JANHFP010005913.1:258052-269872 GCA_032468135.1 Calamaria suluensis | reverse complement strand
CTTTTTAGAATGCTGTCTAGATTTGCCATAGCTTTCCTCCCCAGGAGCAAGCGTCTTTTAATTTCTTGGCTGCAGTCGCCATATGCAGTTACTTTGGAGCCCAGTACCTGCGGCTAAAGGAAAATAGAATAGTTGCTAGAGATGGTTTACTGGATATAAATTTTAAAAGGTAAAATGCACTCATGTGAAGCTTTTGCAGCATGAGACTATCAACATCCACAGCCTCGAATAGATTTATATGGATTATTTGTAAAACTAATTATAAAGTATTGGAGGAGTTCTATTGAGGATTTATGGCGAATTAGATGTCCCTGAAGGAACAAATTTTGGCCAGTGAAGTCTCTCCAGAAAAGAGAGAGATTGTGAGTTCTCCCATTTGCACTTCAGACAGTTGCTCCTTGTGGCTGGACTGCAAGTACTGCTATTTCTGTTGTCAGTTTGTGTGTCAAGTGGCTGGAAATTGAGGGATTTAAAACAGAGCCCATGGTTGTAATATGATCTATATGGACATAAGGCTCACTGAACTTCATTTCTTAGTCACTTTCAGAAATGCTTTCTTAACTATTTGGCAGCTATTAGAAATCTTCAGAATGACCCACTTTACAGCACCAAGAGACAAGACCAAATCAACATCATGGCACATAATGCTGAAAGAAGGAAGAGGTGGTTTGCAAATAATTACGGAGTCCCATCACTCCTATAATAAGCTTTCAACACATATTTTTCTTTCCACTTGGAAATGGTGGTTGGCATCATCAATTCCACATAAAGAACAGGAAACTAACGGCTATGTGTTATTATGCATATCAAATAATGAACCATGATAATGAGTTTAATAATCTCCTAAGAGAGAGACATCTATTCCACCATAACCTGGTTATCATTCCATCATTCAAAGACACCTGCAGAGAGAAAGAACTCTCGCAAGCTGATTATTATTTAGCATATGATGAGAACATGACAAAAAAAGAAGTAAATGTATAGACACAGTCCATGTAATTATATGTAAAACTTCTAGGGGGGTATGGCAGTGGATCTTCTTTAATAAAATATTATCTTCTTTAATTTTAAAACTCAAATAATGATTATCTGTGGTCATTCTATTTCTCTGTTTAGGTAAGGAAATATCTCTGAGTTGCAGATTATCTAGTTCATAGAATATATCACCAAGTAGCCCTTGGTTATACTGTGTTTTTCCCCAAAATAAGACTGGGGCTTATATTAATTTTTGCTCCAAAAGAAGCCTTATGGCTTATTTTCTGGTTAGGTCTTATTTTGGGGAAAATACAGTACTAAACATCTCTGTCTGGTTGACGATCTTAACTGGGGCTTATTTTTGGGGTAGGGTTTATAATAAGAGTATCCCTGAAAAATCATGCTAGGGCTTAGTTTCCAGTTGGGTCTTATTTCTGAGGAAACAGGGTAGTAACAATGAAGCTCTTGGGAAAAGTACTCAGATATCATTCAGCAATATCTCTATATAACAAAGATCAAAACCATACAGGCCATGGTTTTCTCTGTGACACTCTGTGGAAGTGAAAGTTGGGCTTTGAAGAAACAAGAAAGAAAAATGCTTTTGAACTTTAGTATTGGTGAGTCTTTCTGAGAGTACCATGGATAGCCAAGAAAACAAGCACATGGAGATAGAACAACACATTCAGAGTTCTCATTAGAGATACAAATGACCAGGCTCAAATTATCATGAGCAGTGTGTGGACTGTTCCATTTAGGAGGGGAGGGGTATTATGTCCTGACAGGCAAGTTCCCATCAAGGTCCTCTATCTTGGCGGGGACTTGCCTTTCACTCTGATTGGCTCCCAGAGCTGACAGCCCTCTATAAAAAGGGAGCTGTCAGGTTGCCGGGCACGTTGTTGTACACAGAAACCTAATAAAGAGCTGTTGTGTTGGACTGTGTATCCACTTCCCTTATTCCCATGACACAACAGAAATACAAGTTATGGAACGTTTATCCTCATGACAGAGCATAGTGATTAGAAAAATGCAAGACTCAAGCAATAAGCATGAGTATTGAAGCAAGGTAGATTTCATGCTGCAAATGAAAAACCACATTTATTGTTCCCACCTGTGGTTTCAAAACGAATTATCTATTATTAGCTTTTTTTTTAATTTAGTGCATAAATATGTTTGAGGATAGGAATAAATAGCCTGCATTGCTACAGCTACATATGACCTGAAATTCTCTTTTTGAGGCTTCAGTTTCCTGTCATTTTGAAGTGGGAAACATGAAAAGTGTAGTATAAACCCTGAAATAGCAATAAAAGGGGGAAAATCCTTAAAAGTACCACAAAACCCAGCTCCACCCACATATTATATGACCCCATTCACTTGCACTCTGTCAGTGCAATAGAAAGAATAAATAAGCATTACGCTATATCAGTCTGCTTAATTGTAGAATTATTTCAGCTGACTGATATCCTTGCATGAACTGTTAATATGGTTTTTTCAGTGTTTCTTTTTCTTTTCCATGTACAAGGAGTCCTGCCAATTATGACCACAGCTGAATCCCAAATTTCCATTGTTAAACAAGACAGTTAAGTTAGTTTCCCCCCATTTTTTATGACTTTTCTTCCCACATTGGCTGCTAAGTGAATCACTTCAGTAGTTAAATTAGCAACATGATTGGTAAATGAATCTGGCTTCCCCGTTGACTTTGACTTTGTCAGACGTTCTCAAACGTTGATTGCACGACTACAGGAAACTCCAACTGTCATAAATTTTAGTCAGTTGTCAAGTGTCTGAATTTTGATGATGCAACCATTGGGGATGCTGCAATGGTCATAAGTGTGAAAAATGGTCATAAGTCACTTTTTTCAATGCAGTGGTAACTTTGGACAGTCACTAGATGAATGGTTGAAAGTTGAGGACTACCTGTATAAAATAAAGATGTTATTATTAAAAATCTATGTTTCATTCCCGTTGTTTGAAATATAACATAACTCAGTTTAATTTACTTGCAGCAATTCAATCCGTATGAGCGAACTGTGTATTCTTTTTTTAAAAGAGTTAGAAATGAATAATGAAACTTCAGTCCTCACAAGTTAAACAGTTATACTTTTATCCCAAATGTTATACCCTTTGTGTGACATTTTAGCGTTTTATATTCCTTTTCATAAATCCAAAAGCACCAGTTTAAATACCAACCGTTTAGCAAAGCTATTAACACTTTTAGTCATTTCCAAAACAAAATCTAAGTAAAAACATGACGCATGTACCACATTCCATCTTTCAGACCAAGTTTCTAAAATGAGAATCAGTATAATAGAGAAATCTGGCTCAGATCAGGGCCATGGACATTCAAGTGAAGTTGAGCCATGCTTCTCAGTCATCCAAATATTAAATATTACAGTTCCACAACACAAGCGGCAATTCTTACTGAAGCCAAGAGTTTTTCTCATTTTCATTCACAAGGAGAACAGGAATCAAATTACGTTTGAAATTTGATTAGGCAGCCTGTTGTATCATTAGATTAAGGTAATTTAAAAAACAAACAGTGTTAAGAAATAGATCCACGGGGATTAAATCGAGCCAGAATTCAGCACCAAGATATGAAACATAAGCCTGTAAATTGCAAGTTCTCACTTCTGGTTCATTAATTTATTTTTAAGTGCAAATCAAAATGGCTGCATATTTTTGTTCTATATGCCAAATGTTCATCACAATGCCATTGGGGAGAGTAAGAGGAATTAGACTACAATAGAATAAGAGTTGGAAGGGACCTTGGAGGTCATCTAGTCCAACCCCCTGCCCAGGCAGGAAGACCAACACCTCTTTAGATGAATGGTTATCCAACATCTTCTTAAAAACTTCCAGTGTTGGAGCATTTACAACTTCTGGAAGCAAGTTGTTCTACTGATTAATTGATCTAACCGTCAGGAAATTTCTCCTTACTTCTAAGCTGCTTCTCTCCTTGATTAGTTTCCACCCATTGCTTCTTGTTCTGCCCTCTGGTGGTTTGGTGAATAGCCTGACTCCCTCTTCTTTGTGGCAGCCCCTGAGATATTGGAAGATTGCTATCATGTCTCCCCTAGTCCTTCTTTTCATTAAACTAGACATACCCAGTTCCTGCAACTGTTCATCATATGTTTTAGTCTCCAGACCCCTAATCATCTTTGTTGCTCTTCTCTGCACTCTCTCCAGAGTTTCCACATCTGTTCTGCATCGTGGTGTCTGTTCTCCAAACAGATGTGTTTCGCTCTCCATGACAGCTGCTGGTGCTGTCCACCCTGCAGCTCTCATCTCCCATTTTATCTCCCTATTTCCGTTTATAAGTGGGAAAGCAAATAGTTCCGCAAATCAAAAATAATACACTAAATTACATGTTTTCTGTCTGAATTCATCTAGACGTTTTATGTAATGTCTGCCTTTGGTCAGAAGCACAGAATGCTGTTGCTTTGAGGACTTTTTTTTTTTCCTTTTCTCATTTTTCTTTTCCATCTTTCAACGTTATTAAACGATAAGGCTAGGCTGGAGGAAAAGAACACTGTGCTGTGTTATTCTCAACAGCTAAGAAACAATCACTGTTTCAACATACAAAATTGGTAGGTTGGCTTCCAAAACAGAAATGTAATTGGGAGAGAAACTTCATCTACGATTCCACTTGGCATTTCACAGTGTATTGCAGAATGATAACAAACTTATCATTTTTTTCCTGTCTGTTCCCACTTTCAGTTCTCCTGCTCAAATGCACATTATTTTCTGGAGGTGTTCACTTGCCATTTCTTCATTGAAGATAATTTTTGTTCCTAGTAATGTTAGCATTACTTCCTCAACAAGGTGTTTGTGTAGCTTTTGCTTTGTTCAGGAACCATGGTTATTGCAACAGTTTCCAGCATATGTCCTGAACCAGGTCAGTTCATGCTCATATCTGGGCTGCTTCAGCTGCTTTCAGCTGTCACTCTTCACTCTTTCAGTATTCCCAACTTCATCTGTGTCCATTCAAAAGAGTCTTTGCAAGCTGTGTTGAGCAGTATTTAATCTTCAGCATTTTAATGGAAATAGAGATGATCAACCAACCTTCAGCACAACTTTATAGATCTTTCCAATTTTGCAGAATGATCAAAGGGCAGTTGTGGGGCATAATTATTTCTACAATACTTTGAGAGGCTTTTGATGAAGTAGAAAGTACGGCTATTGTTAATTTAAAAGAAGTGGCAAAGGGATACTAGAGCAACTTTCTTATTCTCCTGTAGGATGTTATGACTTTTGCAATTTTTAAATAATTTATTTAACTGGAT
Organism: Calamaria suluensis; assembly: GCA_032468135.1. Taxonomy (NCBI): domain Eukaryota; kingdom Metazoa; phylum Chordata; class Lepidosauria; order Squamata; family Calamariidae; genus Calamaria; species Calamaria suluensis. Next base: position 264,617 of record JANHFP010005913.1, on the reverse strand, counting down.
TTAGCTGCATTTTAATGCTTTTTGATTTACTTATGTGATGTTTTGTTACTGCTCTTAGAAATTGTATAATTGTGGCAATTGTAATTTTCATGATTATTATATTATATAGTTTTAATTATATATTAATTTAATACCGATTGGAGTACTTTTAATGGAAAAATACCCTTGTGCTCCTCTTAACTCCGCAGAAGTATGAAGTTTTTCAACAGTGCTGGCTTACTATGATAGCCGTATTTATAAGGAAGCTCTGAAAGCATAACCAATTGCATTGGTCTCAATAGGAACATTTGTTTTTAGCCTGTGTTGAATTTTCTTGTAATTAACCTATCTTTCAGAGTGTTTAAAGAATGATTACTTTCAGGTTTTTTTCTGTAAGGCTAAAACCAAAACTGGTGTTTCAAATAAATAAATAAATAACCCCTGGGTGGTATCTATTTTGCTTTCCTTAATAGTTAAACTTTGTAAAAGTTTACTCAATTTGAGAACTTTGATTTAGTTACATTTTCACTGACAATATTTACTTTTCTTCTTTGTGAGAGAACATGTTGACACTTATAGAAATGTGTTATGTGGAACATGCTTTTTCTCACTTGCCAGTTCAAAAAATCTTTTAAGAAAAGATTTCAACTTTCTTTGTGAAGAAATGACTGCTTCCCATTAAGTAAATACAGGTTTGTCATAGGTTTGTCATAAGAAGCAGAAAATGGCTGTCAGATTCTGTGGTTATCTACATGTCTGCCTGTTGTTCTCAGTGAGAAGACAGCCTTTAAACAAAGTCAGTATGACCAGATCTTAGCTGCTAAGTGTCATTCAGTTCCTTTTAATGTTATTTACTTTGAATGGCAATGTGCTTTTGGATAAGTAGTCTTATTATACTTGATTTTGGTAAAAAAACAAAAACAAACACCTTCTCATGACTATGGTAATGGACTTAAGATTCATGCAGTCAGAAACGTTACAAAAGTTCTAGCTGGTAATGTCTTTTCCACCTATTTTAAAGGTGTATTTTCCATATTAATCATTTGTCCTTCCTGTTAATGTTGTAGACATAATTCATTTGGACCCATTTTGCATGGAAAATGGATTTCAGGAAAGGAGAATTTAAACAGTATGCATTTATCCCAAATATACAATTGTTTGAAAACAATGCATTCATTTATTTTATTTTTCTGTTCTTTAAAGCTCTTTAAATGTTAGAACGTATTTGAATTGCTGAATTCCTATCTTTGGGCACTTCTGTACAATAGTATTTCAGTTCTCTAATCTTCAGGGATTAAATCCAGCAGGTTCTGACAGGTTCTAGAGAACCAGTAGCGGAAATTTGGAGCAGTTTGGAGAACCGGCAAATGCCATCTCTAACTGGCCCCAAAGTGGGAAGGGAAAGGGGATTTTGCAAAATACCCCAAGAGTGGGGATGGAACGGGGATTTTGCAGTATCCTTACCCTGGAGAAGGGTGGGAATGGAGATTTTGCAATATCTTTCCCCTGCCATGCCCACCAATCCACACTCACAGAACAGGTAATAAAATAATTTGGATTTCACCACTGCTAATCTTCCCAAAGAATTGACTATGGGATCATCTCATTCCTGTTAGTCTTAGAATATTGCAAGAAAACAGGAAAAAGCTGACCCAATATGTGCTCCTGACAACTGTCTATTAAGATATATCACCAAAAATATCACTATTCAATCAGTGGTCTGCCTCCTGGAAAGAAGAAGTAACAAAAATCCATCAGTAAAATGTCCCCATTGGACATGAAAGTAGGAAGAAATGAATTGCTACTTCATTACTTTCCTTGGGTGTTTGGGGATTGACAGAAATTCTGAGGTACTGATATGAGCAAAAAGTTACAGCTCTTTCTGGGTATAAATTGCCACTGAAAGAGGTAAGCCAATAAATCCAACTATAGACTCAGTCTAAAATATAGATTCTCTATATGTGTATGTCTGTGTTTATTAGGTAGGATTGGAGGAAATGCTGATTTAAGTCCAGAAGCTGGGGCTAGGGAAGGCGGGCAGACATTTTGTTATAGTACTTATATGCGGAAAGAAAATTAAACCCAGCACTTTTCTATAGGGATCATAGCAACTTCAATGATTAATATATGTTTCACTGATAAAGTTGAGTGTACTTAGCTCAAAATTCAACTGGTTGGAGATGGGGTGAGCAAATGGCCAAATAATCTATCTTCCAATCAAGGTGGTCTCCCATGTCACAGATTGCAGAATGAAATCTGTAGCTTTTGCTTTGTTCAGGTGGTTACGCAACAGTTTCCAGCATACGGCCTGAACCAGGTTAGTTCATGCTCTTATCTGGACTGCAGAAGGGCTGAAAGAAAATTGACTTGCTGTCCAAAGAGGATGATGCTGTGTGAACAAATCAACACAATGTGGGGACAAATGCTGCCAGTGGAGAAACCTTTTAAATCCAGGAGCAACGTAATTGGCAATGCCAATTGGATTTCCCATGCAGGAAACAAGGGGACAAACATCTTTGAAACAGAGATGTATCTATTGGTCCTGCTTAGACAAATAAATATATATAATATTGAGATGCGAGAGAGACAGAGAGAGTCTGACCAACTGGGATCAGGCAACAGCTATCTATACTCTTGTTCCTCAAGAAGTGATCTATTGGGAAAATTGAAATAAATACACTAAAAAGGCATAAAGAAATCATGTAATTCATTTCCCCCCAGAAAATAATGAATGTACAGGACAAATGTGATAGAATGAAAGAAAAGAATATATGGAACATATATTAAGTACTAATTAACATTAGTACTTAAATATGAAGTAATATGCTGACTCTGTAAACCACTTTGAGAGGGCTGTAAAGCACTATAAAGCACTATATAAATCTAGGTGCTATTGCTATTAGAAGCAGCCAGCAAAATAACTAGGCAAATAATCACAAACTACATTGCCAGATATAACAGAGCTATTACTTAAATTGTGGTGCTGTTTTGCTATTATAATAGGTATAGTTGTAGATATGCATGGTGAGGTGTGTGTATGTGTTTGTGTGTGTACAAATTCTTGTTGCCTGTAAATCATCATTTGCTTGGAAACAAAAGTTTTAGTTCTGTGAGCTTTCCAAAGACAAATATCGCTCTTCTCAAATTAGACTTTGAAATATATTTCCATGGAATTTGGTTGTTTATCTTAAGGAGCATATAAGCAGAAATCTGCTAGATCATATGAAACATGTATCTGATCCAGCAATTCTGTCCTTTGCTGCCAAGTAAGATTCTGATGGAAAACCAGTAAGCATTAGAAAGTAAGTAAGCAAAAGATGAGAAATCAGTAAGCTGATTTCTCCTCTCATCCTCATCATCATTCTAGTACTTAGCATATACTAATTCTTATGTTAGAGCTTGTATTCAACTATATTTTATAGAAGCATTAATAATCCTGAAACCAATAGATGATAGATAGATAGATAGACAGACAGACAAACAATGTGGAATCAAGTTAGTTTAACTCTTAGTGACTATAGATAAAACTTTTCTTTTATAAAAGTCAGTAGAAATTAAGCAGTGAGTATGAATGAATCACCTCTGCATTGATTCAGACTTGATCAGGCTATTTCCAGTACTCAACCTCAGGCCTCATTTTGAATTAGGTGATATCTTTATATGCCTAGTGCTTTTTTAAAAAAAGTAGGCTATAGTAATCATAACAATAATAAAGCAAAATGAGTAGGCTGCCTAAGAACAAATTGTTGGTATATTCCTAAAAGTAGAAAGAAGGAGGAAATGATTTGCCATGAATCTCTTAGGGAAATTGAATTCTTGTGGGATGTGAAGGGCTTTTCATCACTAAGTATAGAAGTCCCAGGTTCTACATTTAAACTCTGTGATTTGAAAGCAGGACTCCCTTTAAAACTGGATGGATCAGGAAGATATTCATTAACATGAAGAAGCTACAGACACTCCTGGCATCATCCATCAAAGCTGAATGATACTGTTCTTCAGGTGATGGGACACTGAAATGTACATACTGTTCCTGTTGTGTTGCATAATTACATGTTGTAGCCCTATCCCTTAATTTACCCAGTGTAATATATTAAGATATTGGACCTCTTAATGTGATTATAATTTATCTAAATTGGTGACCATAATCACATCCTTTAGACACAAATCTCATTGTTTAACTATGTGATCATGGATCTATGAATTGTAGCCTTGTTCTTGTACTAATTACATTTATTGGATGCCTTCCCTTTATTATGAGTCGGGAAGGAAGCTGTTCTTCACTTCCTCTAACACCATCTATAATTAGATATGTTATGGAAAATGGCATTTAAGATGATTAATAGTGCCAATCCTTAAAACAATGTTGATTTCGCTTACTTGACTAGACCACTGCTTCCCTGGAGATGAGAGAAAATACCATTAACTTCAGAGCCAGACAAAGGTCATAACATTTTTGTACTGGAACTAATGCCAGTAGAAATAATGATATAACTGAAGCCTAAACAAGGTTAACAAAATACAGTTTCTGTTCTTCCATAATATAATTTAACACAGTGACATGGTGCACAAGCATTGCTAAGAAATGGCTCGGATTCCCATAATACATTGAACAATAAACTGTTCCCAAACAATTTTGTTCCCAAAATTGCCCATCCAATTTTGACTGAAAATTATTTTTGACATCTATTCAGAAATAGGTTCCATTGAATTCCATGGAAATTACCCACAAACAAGGGAATGAAATTTTAAGCAATTAAATAACTTTTCTTCAAAAGCAGAACATTTTCATGTTAATTTATATTATTAAAAAGGATTCATATTAGAGATTTGTGTAATCTGAAAAAATAAAGAAGATATTTTTCCCTTTCCACACAGAACATTTCATGCACATTAGAATAAATGTAGTGTCATTTGTATAGTTCAGCTTATTTTTGTCTGTTTTCATTTTTAGATCATTTCGTGAATGCACAAATTACACTGAATTTATTTTGAGACTAAAATTTCAAAACATATTTCATCATATTGACTAAGAACACCCCAGAATAAAGGAGACAAGAAATATACTGACACAACCACATGAAATTCATTCATTGGACTTTAAATATACAATATTGGCCTTCTTAAAACTTTTGACTTTAAACTATGCTTATGCTTCTTGTGAATTACTTATGAAAATATGGCTTGTACTGCAAGAATATAATGCATATCCATTTTTAACTTTATGTATGTATTTATTACATTATTATATTTTACATAATTAAGAAGTAATGCTCAGGTGAAAGCACATCAGTGTGGTTCTTTTAGATTGCCTGAAATGATTAAGTAATAGGTTTAGGATGCACTCTTGAGATTTATCTTCTTGACTGACAGAATAACATGTTAATTTCCAGCATTTATCCACGCTAATCTTCAGACATCTTTGTAGATATTATGTTTCAGTAATATAAAATGCTGTTTTTTCCTCTTTCCTCTTATTTTGCAATAGAAAATAGAGAATTGTGGAGTCTTAGCTTTGACTCCTCACCAGTAGCTCAATTCAGTCATATTTCCTGGTCCGTAATTGAGGTCTATTTATTAATTTGAATTAGAGTTTGGAATTCTAGGCTAATATTTCTGCCCTGTCATTTTTCAGGGTTCTCAATAACCTGTGTTATTGCCCAGATTATAAAATGCCTCACTTGCTATTAGGCTTTGGGGGAGGGAAGGCTTCTAATATACTAACTCTGTTACTGTTTGTCAGTAATGCATATTATAACAATAGGGTTGGATATGGGGATAATATTAAGCCATAGTTTGGTTTGGCTTGGTTTAGTTTAGTGCATGGAATGAATCAGTCATTGTGGTGGGTGAGCATGATTTAAGAGCTAGCACAGTGCATATACCAACCATGGTTGCATATTCAGTTGTAGTACAAGTTGTGAACCTATCTAAACAAGTTTAAGTTCATAATGCACTAGAATGGAGAATATGGAATTCCATTCCATTTGGGACAGTCATACTTTAAAAACAATAACAAATAACTGGATGGATCAGATAGTCAAACTTCTGCTCCTAACGATGACCAGCTGAATGCTGCTTGATGATCACAAATAAGGCATCAGGGCAATAGTGTTGCTCATTCTCTGATATTCAAAAAAATATTACTTCATATATTTCTTAAGGAAGGTCCTCCTGAATTACAATACACTTTCTCCAACTTAGTCCTGAACAATTGCAGAATTCTGCTGGCAATAATTCCCTTGCCACTGGTGCTGGGAGTTAAATGTCTGGGCAAGCTTGCAAAGTGGGCATTCAATTCTCCTCTATTTTTTTCCCTAAATCATCCTTGGATCATGGAGGTTGTCTTTAGCTGTCATGATTAATAGCTCTTGATAGATAATATAAAGCCAAAAGCCTGTGATTTAAGGAGGAGGAGGAAAAGTAAAACATTTAGGCATGAGTTCTTCAGTACAAAGTTCAAAGGCAGCTAAAGAGCGTATAGCTCAAAGGAAGAAAATTAAACAATTCTGGTTTGGCTGTAAATGAATACTCTTGCATTCCATCTCTCCCTCCCCCTCCCCCCTCCCCCGTTCCCGTTCCCCTTCCC
>JANHFP010005913.1:173588-187952 GCA_032468135.1 Calamaria suluensis | reverse complement strand
CAGGCAGCATGCGAGCCCCGGTTGACATCTGGGCCCTCGCTGTCTGAGGGGAAGGAGGAGGCGGAAGGGCAGGAGGAGGCCAGGAAGACGGGGGGAGGATGGATCCCATAACGAGGAGCTGCATGAAGAGGAGGCCCGCGAGCGAAGAGGACGACGAGGAAGAGGAGGAGGTGTCCGCGGTACCCTCTGTGCTGTTTCCTTCCTTGAATGATTACTATGACTAGGACTACTATATCATGCATGTTTGTAGTTATCCCTCTCCCTCGGAAGATATGGTGGGTCACCTCTGTTCTGTGTTGTCTGGACCTGACACTCCCAAAACTAATGAATGGAAAATTGCAAATGATTCAGTGTTGCTAGGAGAATAACAGAAGCAGAATTTTAGCACCTTCATCACCAATTTTGTTATGTAAAAATCCAGACAACACAGAACATTTGAATTAAACTATTTAATGATAAACCAAACCCTACTGCAACAAGCCATTCCGAACAAGCTCCGCTAACACCTCACAACAACAACTGAGGAGAACTGACATTTCTTATATACGGATAAGTATCCATTTGTTAACCAATCGGCGGCTCTTCAACTCCCGCTAGTCAGCTGCAGCCAATCCGATACATGACACCTCATTCGAGTCTTCCTTGGATACAACAACCTCCCTACAAAAAGCTGTAGTTGGTAGTTTGATTGTTTCCCTTGAAATATCAATTGTTACTGATTTTGGGATTTTTTTTCTCTTTTAAGGTTGTTTTTGTATTTGTAGGGCTCATAGAGTCTCTTTTTTTGAACTGATGACATCATTGTCACAATAATAAAGAAATAAAAGGGTTGTGTGGTATCCAAAGGACTCAGGAAGCCAAGTATAAATGAAGACAGAAAATGCTGGACAGCCTTGGTCATAGGGTGAGATAAGGTGAAGATAAAATGTAGTTGTCAAGAGGCCACAACTGTGCTGGGTAAAACAGGGACTGGACTTTTTCAGCCCTTGAACCATACCGGTGGTCACAGAGAGATCCAATGCAGATAAAAATATGTTAGAAGTAGACACTGGAAACATGGAGACTGCTTGGAAAGATGGTTTAATGGTGGTCAGGTTCACATAGCTTGAGTTCCTGAACACAAAAGGGCTGATATGCTGTGTGTGTGTGTTGGTTTTGTGGTTTCTCTGAAGTTTGAACTTCCTGTGACACAGGAAGAGTGTCCTGATTGGTTGTCAGGTTCCCAGGGGGTAAGGGTCTTAGCTAGCTTTGCTGGCTGTCTATCAAGCTTGATTGAGCTCTGTCATGAGTCTCTGTGTCATGTGCTTAGTTCCTTCTATTGGGTCCTATTGTGTTGCAAATGGGATGCTGAGGGCCTAATGGCCCAATTGTCAAAGGTTCTTCCAGGAGAGGGAATGAGTACTAACCTCTTACACTACCATCTTTGATCTCTTTTATAAACACACTTTGGCTTCCACACTAGCTGGCTTAAGGAACTGTTTTAAATATTCGGGCCATTATTATTTATTTCCCTCTATGCCTTTTATAGCTTTTCTGAGAGACCAGTTGTTTAGCATTGGCAAATAACTTTGGCAGTCTGGTATCTAGCTTCCAGACATGCCTTTATATTTTGCCAAAAGGTCGAGTTGATCCCAGAGGTGTTGTAGTAGCACACACACAATTACCGGGATGATGATGAATGTCAGCGGCAACGTAAAAACTGTTCTCCCTTCCAGAAAGAACAAAAACACGACAATGTTCCTCTGCCAAAGAATGCTGCCCAGATTCCTATTACCTTAATACATGTCAGGATGGCATAACAAGACATGGCAGCTTCTAAAACCCTCAAGAATTGGAGAAGGGAAGGGATGCGTCATTCTGTTTTTCAACTGTCCTTCTAGCTATTGATTCTGGTAGTCAATTTAAACTTTCCCCTCAACTGGGAAGGGATGGGATGATCTGGGGTGGATAATCAATGCTGACAAGCAGCAGATTGGTCCCAGGTAGCAATTTTTCTCAGCTTCTTTTCATCATGGTTATGAAAGGCAATGTGGATTTTTGATTATACTGTTTAAAAGGATGAATTTACAATGTACAGAGCCTCTCTGTGCACCATGGGAATAATACTTGAGAGAGATCTTGCATGTTCTGAAAATGACTTGTCGACGTGTGCTAGGATGAGGCATATTCCTGTGGGTGTGGAGTGAAAGGGGATAATGTTCTTCTTCAACTCTTTGACTGGTTTTCTACTTTATTTTCATCTGGTTGCAGCACCCACTTCTATGAAATACATTCTAGAGAAATCAAAGGAGGCATCCTTGTCTAGCCGGAAGCAAAAGTCTTCTGTGTGCCCAAAACAGCAGTAGTGCAAATGCATTAAAGTTGCAGACGCTTCACACAAAAAAATGTAGCGAGGTTTCATTGTATGTTTTGGGGTTCTTTTAATGGCCATAGAAGATATAACTTACAATCCAGGTTCAGCAGAGATTCCTAGTGCTATAAATACATCTGCATGCACTGGCAACATTTTCATTATGAAAGTGGCCAGAAAACATTCTGCTGTTGCCATAATTTTAAATTAAGGTGCTGTGAACATCGAGTTCAAGACTTTTGCCCCAGTCCTGGCTAGCGGGATGTCCTTTTAAGCAGAGTCTTTTTCACCCTGTTGTCAGATCTTTGCTGGAGGGATAGGGTGATTCATAAATGAAACTTTTCTAAAGTTATCTAGTCTAGAAGCCATGATAAGATCTTGTAACAATAGATTTTTATATGTTTTACCTTATAGCACATAAAGGAGTTTTTCTTTACATAATTGCCTGAAACTGTGTAGTATATTTATTAGTGAAGGAACTACATCTACAAGCAACTTGCTAGCTTGATTTTTTTATCTCCAGAAAGAAGAGAAAGAGATGGAATCTCTGGCTTGATACAGGATATTTTAGCTTCTCAACATGTTTTATGAAGAGCTCTCCATGTAGGAATTAAAGATATTGTAATTTTTTAATCTAAAGAAGACTCTTTATTTGATATATTCAGCATGGTAACTTTCCTCTTTGTGGCAGAATTAAGGACTCCTTCGTAATATTATTTTCCCCCATACAATTATGTCTGATTTTCAGAGACTGCCTGGACAAGTCCCTGCAGTTTTCTTGGCAAAGTTTTTTCAGAAGTGGTTTGCCATTGCTTCCTTCCTAGGGCCAAGAGAAAGTGACTGTCTCAAGTTCATTTAGCTGGCTTTGTGCCTAAGGCACGCACAAAGAATTCACCAGCTCCTGTATTCTAGCCTGATGCCTTAACCACTACTGCAAACTGATATTAGTCTTTATAAAGTCATGAAGAGAACTGTAGGGAGAACTGAGGATGGCCTAGAATAGCAGATGGAAGATCTGTCACTAATGTAATAATCAAATAAATGAGGTTTGAGCCCATACCAAGAAATAGATTTATGAGAATGCATCAGACAACCCTCCTCCCAATTCACATGAAGATAAAAGAGGGAAGAGCTATAAATGTTGTAATAAAACTAGCTTTAGGTCTACACTAGGTTTGCCTTGTACCCTTATAGGACTGACAAGAACTGGAATGTGAGTGTATTTATGATACATCTGGATTTATAAAACTGTCAAAATGTGCAGGATGTTTTAGCTGATATGGGGTAGTGAATTCAAGGACAGAATGAAATTTAAGGCAGTATAGTTTTTCAAAGTTCACTTCATTAGGAACATTGTTTATTCCAGAAGTCCTTGTGAAAAATACTGTTTGTCATTTGTTCAGCCATTAGGAAGAACCCCAATGTATCCTAATTGTTGCTAGGAATGGATCTCTATGAATGGAACCAGGGAATTTTCCCTTGAGATGTCAGAGTTCTTTTGACCACGATCAAATTCGATGTAATTCTCTGATTCACCAAATTCTTAGCTTGCAGAGCTCCAAACAGCACACAACTTTTCTTGGTGAGAGTTTTACTCAGAGCCATCCTATGAAGTTACCAGTCCCTTTTAAACAGGAAATCATTCTTCTCTAACTTAAGCTGATTATCATTTTCCAGGCTTGTCAATGGAAATCTCAAGGGTATAATCTCTCTTCCACAAATTTGGTGTATAGCATGTATTTTTGAGCTCATTTCCCTGAGATAAAGATGGAGCCATTATAGGATAAACAGAGTAGCTCTTCCCACTTACATACATAAAAAATAACATGCTGCCATATCACATTTTATAGCAATGATAGGTTTTGTAACTTTTTAGAAAAGAAGGTCTCAGACTTATTTTTCTTTATGGGATGGAGCATAATAGTACATTTTCTTATCCTCTTATTGGTGTTGCATTCTTTAATTTGCAAGGACAGTAGTATAGAGGAATCATGTTACAGTATTTACAGAATACTACAGAGTTGGAAGGAGCCTTGGACGTCTTCTAATAAAACCCTTTGCTCCAGCTGGAGACCATTTCAGACAAGTGGATGTACAGGCTCTTCTTAAAAGCCTCCAGCAATGAAGCACCCACAACTTCCGTAGGCAAGCTGTTCCACTGGTTAATTGTTCCCACAGTCAGGAAACTTAGTTCTAGGCTGCTTCTTTCCTTGCTTAGTTTCCATTCGTTGTTTCTTGTCTTGCCTGCTGGTGCTTTAGAAAATGGGTTTCTATTGAGTTTCCCTTCTTCTTTGTGGCAGCCCCCCAAATATCGGAACACTGTCTGATCAGCTCTGGTGGCTGCAGTGTTATTTTACCAGATAAAGGGAAACAGCATAGGATGTGTCATGCCTCTGCCAGTGTCCAACTCAGAGGTCAAGGAGGAACAGCTGGCAGAGAGCAATGAGGGGGAGGCTGGAGTTGAGGAATGCAGATCCAGGCAGAATCCAGGGAGCTAGGGGCAGAGTCAGAGAAGGACAGCTCAGAGGAGGAACTGGGTGCAGAGCCCCCACCTGATGCAAGACAGAGATGCAGGGATAAATGGGCAATAGAAAAAGGTATATTCAGAAGGAAGTGAGGGAGTGGACGCAGCTGAGCTGAAACAGTTAAAGCTAGCCAGTGTGAGTTTAGCAGTTGCTGGAATCAAAGGTTTGAATTTACAAGTATGGTGTCTCGGTGACCTCAACTCCTTAGGCAAGAGTTCCTTAGCCAAGTTTTGCTTGTGGTATCTCAGAATTATCTTCGTACTACTTCGTACTCCAGAGTTTGTCTTGGCAATTATCTACTTTGCTTTTGGGAAATAAACCAGCTTCGAAAAAGAGAAGGCAATTGGGTTTTTGCAATAAAGACTGTTTTGTTTCTAAGTTGTTTTTGTTTGTGGATTGCTTCGAGATGACTCATCACAGGATGCATGCATGGGATGCAACATGTATTGTGTTCATTTATTATTGATGTTCTTTTAATTGTTGGTTGGGAACCACCCAGAGTTTCCTATAATATGGGATGCTGTATAAACATTTTAAACGAATAAAATTTAAATAATTCCAGGACATGAACATGAATTCAAAAGGCCTTGAACTTATATCTCCACTGCCAAAGAAAACCAGGGTGCCCAAGGCATAAAGAACAAGTTGCAGACATATTGAATGAGAGGGCATTTGGTCTGAGTCCTGCTATGGTGTCAAACAAGCACAGAAACAGGTGCTAGGTTTTGTATATTCATCAATTATTTGGTCCAAGAAAGGGAAGCCGAGTCAAAATTTACCTTATAAATTACTTCTACTCAACCCCGGTTTGTGGGGAGGGGTTCTGAAATGAGTTGAAGAAGCCTTAGTATTTGTTCATCAATAAAATAGTGTTTATTGGATAGTTAAAAAATAAAATAATAAATAGATGTCAATAGAATTTGGAGGAAGTCTGACTCAGAATACATTTTGAAAGGATTAGCATATTTTTTTAGGAGCCATGCATTTCTGTATACTTTGGAAAATAGCATTTGCAATTAGCCTTATATCTTCAACTCATAGCTAATGATCAGATGATTGAAGAAGTAGATATTAAAAGCAGAATACAAAATTGCTGTACTTCAGAATGTCATTATGCATTCTTTTTCTGAAAGTACAGCTCTTTCAATCCTATTATGATTCCCCACCTACACAGACCTAACACACTGTCTTTTTGTGTATGATAAGTCAAGACTAATGTGCTTATTTTGAATTTTTATTGTTGTTGAAATGGTTGTTAGGGAAAATTTGTGATGCATGCTTCAACAGGCAATTCCCTGATAACTTTCCTTTCCTTTCCTGTCCTCTCCTCTTTTCTCCTCTCTTTTCCTTCCCCTCCCCTCCTCTCCCCTCCCCTCTGAACAATGACATATATCCAAATAGGAGTTGGATACAACACATTTTATATTATTTTCTGGAAAAAAATATGAGGCCCATTTGCACTCCAAATTATTAACCAATATAACCAATGATGAAAATGCATATTAATTGCTGCAGCAAAATTGCTGCACTGAGCTGCAGATATTAAAAATTGTTTGAATGAAGTAATAGGCAGGCAGTAATAATCCATAAGTATTAATTGTCTGTAAATTAGACATTCTTAATCCAGGGACTGCCTGTGACAGCTGAGACTAGGTTAAATGGGGTTTAATTGATAGTTTTGCCATATTTCCAAGTTAAATCAATGTCTATGGTTTTCTAATTTAGAAATAACCAGAATGTTGTCTAATTTGATTTTCTAGTTCTAGCTGTTATTATTGGATGTTCACTTTACTGTTTTCGGTAAATTTCTACTTTCTTCTTTGAATCAGTTGCTGTCCATCCTTTGGCAACTTTTAGTATGCAAATTTAGGTTTGGAGTTTGCAGTTTGGAAACTTTCCTTTAGACTTTCCTACGTTTGTTTCCAACTTCAGTGCCTTTATAAATGTTGGCGTAGTACTACTTCTTGTTAGTGATGGATTCAGCTGTTTTCCCTTTCCTGTTCCTCCTCCTCCCCTCATGCCTGCTGCTCCATTGTCCGTTTCTCTATTGCAGTACAACTCAACACTCAGGATCCATTTTGATAGTGGGGGTCAGTAATTTAACAACTGTTTTCGCCCAGGGTCACATTGGCTGTCATCAGAGGCTCATCCCACATGTGTGGTGGAGCTGGCGGATGGACATGGGCCACGCCTCCCACGACAGCCAACCCAATCCTGGGCAAACCGGTTGTTAAATTATTTGAATCCTGTGCTTCTTGTTTTTTCTTAACAGCTTTCTGAAATTCTTTCTTAAGTTCTTTCCAAGATCATTGCTCTTGTGGGCTTTTACTTCTCTTCTGCCCTTGGCAATTTCCATGGTTTGTTCTATCATCCTATTTGATTTCTTCTCTCAACTTTTTTTTCTAATTTTTGGAAGTTCTTTCACTTTCATCCTTTTCAACCCCTTTGACTTCATTCTACATTTCTTCTTTTAGTATGTTTTGTGAACCAATCCATCACATAAAACCATGGTATGGTTCATTTGTTTCGACATAGGTGGTTATGTGAACACAGCACTTGTGTTTTATTAACTTGGGTTTAAGGTTAATGTGTTATGCAAATGTCATCAGTTGTCAATGTTACCTAAAACATGTCACTGTCCATTCTGCTCGGTTGTTAATTAAGTCTGAACAGGAACAAAAGGAAGCTTGGTTTTGGTTCGGATAAAATTGTCAATGCGCATTTCATTAAATATTTTGAAATTATTTATTTTTGTAATAAATGGATTTGAATCATAAGAAAAAAGTTAAAAACTAATAAACACAAATATTTAAGATAGTAATATAATATTTTTAAAAAGTAAAAAAAGAACAAAGCCAAAATTGCGGGGGGGGGGGGGGAGAGAAAAAAACAGAAGTATAAAGGAGAAGTATAAACATAAGTATAAAGAAGGAAGACTTCCTACTTCCTTAAATTGGCTCTAGGGAACAGTTGAGATTGCTGCTGTTATTCCACCTTTTCTGCTATACAAAACTTATTCCTGACTTGATACCATTTCTTGGTTGGCAATGAGATTCCCCAGATTTATAGTCTTGGTGAGCTTCAATCTGTCTTCTCTAGGAATGGGGCCTTAGGTACTGTCACCCTGCGCTATTTCACTTGCTCGCTCATGCTTTGGCTGCCATAGAAACGGGAGAGTTAATTTAGTATGCATGTTAAGGGGGGGGGGAAATGCAGGAGGGGGAACCAAAACCAAAAGTTATGTGAAGAAGCTTCGCACCAATAAATATGATGTCTGGACATTTCCGTTACAAAGATACCCAGGTCCACATCTTGTTCACATGTTATAAAGCTACCTGAGAGATTGGACGATTGCCTAAATGGGGCAGGGGTTTTGATTTTGGGGTAAATGTTCTGTATTATTCCCGCGCTTGCTAGACTCTGTTTGTTTTATATCTGACTACCTTTATTTCTCAGTAAAAGTCCTTTATCTTCAGAACTAGAATGAAAATTATTTTTTTTCCTGAGTTCTCTAAAGGACTAGGGATTGACAGGTACTTTGGAATCCGTGGCTCTCATGATAGCCATGTGCCTATACCAAAACATCCAGAGCCCAACACAGGAAACTGCCTGTATACTGGATGTGATGTCAGAGCAGTGGCTTTGTATACCCTGATTATGATGGGCATCGTTAGTGTCACTATCCAATAAGGGGAGGTTGGATCCATTAGATAGGTTCAATCCCAGCAACTAATGGACATTCACTTTCTTTTCAAGAAGCTTTACTGGACAATTTTCATCTAGTATCTAATCTCCGCTATAGAATACAATACAATACAATACAATACAATGCAATACAATACAATACAAATACAATACAATACAATACAATACAATACAATACAATACAATACAATACAATTCTTTATTGGTCAAGTGTGATTGGACACACAACGAATTTGTCTTGGTGCATATGCTCTCAGTCTATATAAAAGAAAAGGTACATTCATCAAGAATCATAAGATAAAACACTTTATTTATTTATTTATTTATTCATTCATTCATTCATTCATTCATTTATTTATTTATTTATTTATTTATTTATTTATTTATTTATTTATTTATTTATTTATTTATTTAATGATAGCCATTAGTCATTATGATAGTCATTAGCAATCAAATCATATTAGGAAGCAGTCAATATAAATCGTAAGGATACAAACAGCAAAGTTACAGTCATAACTTTAATAACTGGGGAAAGATGATTGATAAGGTGAGTGTGCAGAAACTTCAGAGAACCTTGGATGAAGCAGGTTATTTGGATCTCTTTCAGTTGGGATTCAGGCCTGAGTATTAGCAGCATTTTTTTATAGTCTCTGGTAAGGAAGGGATGAAGATTGTGCATTCATCCTACCTTGCTCTACTTGACCTCTCTGAAGCTTGCCAAATACTGTTTATATTTTAAATCTTTAAATATTCCAATTTTATAATCCCACCAAAAACAATAACAACAAACCAAGATAATTGCTTAGAAAAACTCAAGTCAGGTTGTGGAATAATCATATCTAAGTGTCATGAAGAAATGGCTATTGGCTAGTTCTTTTGTCCCTTTTTGACTGTATCCCCACTGTGAACATAGATGTAATCCTGTAGCTCAACTCACAAGCAAACCTCAAAAGCATTAACTTATGTTTTTGCAATTAACTTATGGGGAACAGGTGTCCAAAGAACAGGTGGGTTATTCTTATGCTCCCCCCCTTATCCAGAGGATGTTTGGAATCCCACATTGTCCCCTTGGGTGCTGATTTTTGCTGTGCTGCTCTCTTCAGCACCCTGAAGACAACTAAACCACTGTTAATACTCACTGTTAATACTCATTAGGAGTGTTAGGAGCAGTGGGGGGAGTGGATGAAACTGAAAAAATTGGGAGAAGTGGGAAGGGGGCCAGGCCTACCTCTGGGACAGGAGGGAGCAGAAAACAAGATCCCAAGACAAAAAATGAAGAATATCAATAACTATACAATGTGTGATAAACAGCTTTAAAAGATTTTGAAATTGCATATAGCTGAATATGTATATTGGTTAAGTTTATGGTTTTTTATTATGTTTGAATTTCCTGCTGATACCCCGAAGATGAAACAAAAGAAGACAGATACAAATATATAAGTTAAATATATGACTTTATTATTTTTGAAAACAAGATATTTGTCCTTCATTGTTGTACAAAAAATTAGTAATTTTTTTAAAAAAAGAATTTTTATGAAAATGTGAAAAACAATTATTGACTAATGTGTGTAAATAATTCCTTTTTTATTTTAATTCTGTACTTTTGAAAACCAATAAAACTTGTTATTCTTAATACTGACTGGAAGATCTTTTAGTATTTTTCAATATTATTTATTTCCACTGCATCGTACAAAGTTCCTTTTCCAAATAATAGTTGTATTTCTTTGTGGCAGCTCCTCTCCGCCTGGATAGATATCTAGGCTTATCTTTGCTTTGACTGCACATTGTTGGGGCTGCTGTTTTAGTCCAATTTATGTTGATAAAGTTTATGAAGTCTGTTTTCTTTTCTGAAGGCCTTTTTCAAAACAAAAAAAAACGTTATTTTGGCAGCACAAGCTAGATAGGTGGTTTTTCTCAGATTACTTCATAGATGATAACCTTTGCACTTCTCCAATAGATTTGTTCAGCATTGTTGCTGAACAACAGCAACAGCTGACTGATGGGATTTTTCCTTTATGTATTTCATGGTTCATTTCTCAGTTTATGCTAAAGATTGCTACCTGTTTTTCATACTCTGGGTTAACATTTGTTAAAGAGAAGAGCTAAGAGGTGTTCCATTTGATTAGGTCATGGCTTTCAATACTTGAAAAATCAGCTGAAGAGGACTTTCAGTTTGTGGCAGCTGCATGCTTGAGCCTGCTCCTTCATGCTAGACAGTGCTTCATGCCAAGGTGAGCCTACAAGAGCATCTCTAACCTCTAATCAGGGCTTTCATATAAGCTCTCCAAAACCCCTCCAAAGGCTCCCAGAGAGCCTCCCTCCTGCTTTCCCATTATTCTAGCCATGCTGTCAAAGCCTCTCAGAAAGATAATTTGTTTTTCTCCGAGGTATCTGTAAAAAGGTAAAGGTTTCCCTCGCACATATGTGCTAGTCGTTTCTGACTCTAGGGGCCGGTGCTCATATCCGTTTCAAAGCTGAAAAGCCAGCGCTGTCCGAAGACATCTCCGTGGTCATGTGGCCAGCATGACTAAAGCATAGAACGCTGTTACCTTCCCACCAAAGGTGGTCCCTATTTTTTATACTTGCATTTCGAAACTGCTAGGTTGGCAGAAGCTGGGATAAGTAATGGGAGCTGACCCCATTACACGGATTCGAACCGCTGGACTGATGACTTTCTGATCAACAAACTTACACAGAATGACAGAGTTGGAAGGGACTCTAGTCCAACCTCCTGCTCAACCAAGAACCCCGATACCATTTCAGACAAATGGTTGTCCAGTCTCTTTTTAAAAACCTTCAGTGTTGGAGCAGCCATTCCAACTGGTAAATTGTTCTAACTGTCAGCAAATTTATCCTTAGTTCTAGGCTGGAACAAAGAAGACCTCCTCCTTTGCTGCTATTGCTCTAGTAAGTAGTGCAAGTTGTGAGATGAGAAGGATCTACAAGGATGTCCCTTGTCCACCACATTATTTTTAGTAGTATTAGCATTAGTAGGGCTGTCTAATGGAACTCACTCAATGCAGCATACAATTGGTTAAAATGTAATAAAAAAAACAAAACCAGGCATAATACCAATTTTGCAACGGACCGTAAATTTTGTTAACTAAAATGCTTTCCACAGTGGGTTATTTCTATTCCATTGTAACCTCTGGTGATTATATTCATGTGCATTCTTTTGTAAAAAATGTTACTTATTCCATATTCACCACCCCTCCCCTCTCACTGATAGTTCCTATCAATGTTAGGAACATTGATAGGAACTATCTCTGAATGTGATATATTATTAGTGCTTACCTTGAATGCCAGTAGATAATTTCCCAACTATAAATTATACAGTCGGGATGGAGGAGTAAATAGCATTGATGGTTTGAGGTAGTTCCCAGTCTCACCTTGGTTTATTCTTCTTACTCCCTGCTTTTCCTCAGAGGTGTACTTAATAATTAATTCTAGGGGGGAAATGTCCAAATACAATATACCCTGATGAGCCACCTATGGATTGCAGTTCCTACTCTCACTGGTGAGCTTATGCTGTTTTGAGATTATATTATCCTCAGTTCTGTAAGAAAGGATTAAATATAATGTTTAAAAGTGTTTATGCTAAAAACAAAAATCCCATCTTTGTGCTAAACCATGAAAATAAAAAGTGACCATTTTTTTACATGATCACAGATTGGCATTTACCTGTGGACACTCCCAATTTCCCATAGTAAATATTTGATTTCTCTGCTCCGGGTGTGAGTTTGTCCTGATGTATTCGAATTATTACATCAGTAACCAGAGTGGACGATTGAAAATAAAAAGAAAAAAGCAGACCCTATCTAGTAGGGGTTTGTCCCTAGTAGGCAGCTCTAAATATTTACCCAGTAATAGCAACTGACACAGGTAACTGAAAAGTAGAACCTTATATTGCCTGTATTGTCAATATACATTTCTACTCTCAGCATCAGAAGCTCAATTGACATAAGGGATCATGAGATGAATGAGATCAACTCTAGTACTTCTCGTCTTTAAACATCCTTCACAAAGTTATCTTCTTTGTCCTCTTTATTACCAGTCCAGTTTTCATGCCAGCTTCAGTTGCCTTTCCTATCTTTCATTTGTCTGAAATGGGACTAAATGCTAGTTAAAGCCATTCATCATTTCATACCACTTATCTGATCCATTTTAAATGAGTTCTCCCAGACAACTGTGTAGACAGGACAATTTGACAATTTGCAGCTAGAGGAGGTGGTGATTATGGTGGCTCTAGACTGACAAGGTCAAAAAAGAAAAAGAAGAAAAAAACACTTTGGTATTTGGTCTCAGATCCTCTTTGAAATAATGTCCAAACTTCTAATAGTCTTTGGTATTAATAGTTTTTAATAGTTCTGGCATGTCTTTATGAATCTGCTTTCAAAGACAGCTTTGAGATAAAGCCTCAGATGCTATTTTATCTCTGAAGGAAATATTTTATTTATTGCAAATCATTAATAATAAATTATTATTAAAATAATATTTTAAATATCCTACCCAAGGTTGTTTAAATCATCCTAATGCCGTCGTCGTCATCATCATCATTATCCAGACAGTTTCTCAGGTTTATAGTATGAAAGGATATGAAAACAATATAATAAAGTTATTTATTAGTTTTCATGATTCATATAATGAGCAGCTATGATGTAGGTGTAGTATTTCAGAAAATCCAGATGATACCCTTCCAGAGCAGATGGTCTTCATAGGATTGCATCCGGGAAAAGGAACTGTTTCTTGGCCAGCTTCTTCTTTATTGATAAGTAGAATTCAGATTCATAGAATGGAAGATTTGGAAGGATTTACAGTTCTACCCCTTACCTTGTAAAGGTATAATAATATAATAATCCATTATTATAGCATCCCCAGCAAATGTTCACCCAACACCCAAACACTTCCAGTGAATGAAGATGAAGAATGAAGATCCACTATCTCCCAGAGCATTTTGTCTTATTGTTGAATAGCTATTACCATTAGGATTTTTCTTTTACTGATATCCAACTGAAATCTACTTCCTTGTAATTTCCTTGCCCTTTCTTCTGAGACAACTCAGAAGAACAATTTCTGTTCATGACAGCTTTTCAGATGCTAAAAGACATCTATCCAGTCTCGTCACAATTTTCTCTTCTCTATTCATCTTCAATTCCTCTACCTTATTCTTGATAACTTTTATTTGGTCTGTGTTTTTTTTTCCAATGTCCATCCCAAAATGTACTTCCAAAAAGGGGGATGCAATTTTCTAAGATTTTTTTTAAAAATATGTTTAGTAATATCTCTACTTGTTTATTTTTTAATTTGATCTTTAACTATCAATCATCTTACATTATGGGTAGGAAGATTATTATTATAATCTTTCATTATTAGTTAAGATCTCACCTGGAAGAACAACATGTCCCTGGTGATTGGCAAGGCCCAACAGAGTCTTCATTTCCTTAGAGTCCCGCGAAAAAACCAGGTGGAACAACGGCCGTTGACCTCTTTCTAACAGTCCATGATAGAAAGTGCCCTCTCATACTGCATTACAGTATGGCACACTGGTTTAACTGCTGCAGACAGGAAGCCACTACAGAGAGTGATCAATTCAGCACAAGAAACCATTGGTTGTCCTCTAACACCACTGGATGACATTGCTAAGTTTTGCTGCTTTAGCAGAGTAAGGAAGATACTCAGAGATGATTCACACCCTGGTCAGTGTCTCTTTGTACTTCTGCCATTGGACTGCAACTGCCAGCCGAACAAATAGGTTTACATATAGTTTTGCATCCTTGGCCTGTC
>JANHFP010005913.1:144426-155405 GCA_032468135.1 Calamaria suluensis | reverse complement strand
CAGTCAGTCAGTCAGTCAGTCAGTCAGTCAGTCAGTCAGTGAGTGGTATTTGGCAAATATAGTGGTGGGGATAGAACGTATGAGCTGGAAGAGCGCTTATTGGTCATGTTCTCAAATCTCTTGTTCATACTAAAGTACCCTTGACAGATGACCCTTCAGCATCAATATGAAAGCTTCCAAGAAGAGGTAATTCACCTCTGTCCTAATCAGTGTTCTTTTGCTTGACATCAGAAAATCCTTCCTCATATTCCACACCAATTTCCTTCCTTTTGATTTTAACTAGTCTGCTCTTGTCCTGCCCTTGGATTCAACAAAGGACAGGAGCACTCCGTCATGCACATGATGTCCTTTTAGATATCTGTAAACAACTATTATATCTCCCCATAGTCTCCTCCTTTGCAGACTAAATACAGTATGTCCAACTTCTTTAACCATTTATCATGGAATGAAGTTTCTAAAACCCTTATTATCTGAGTAGAAATCCTTTGAAACTGCTTGAACGTCTCTGTGTCACTTTTAAGTTCAGTGCTCAGAATTGGATGCTGTATTTGAAGTGCAGTCTAACCAGCCAGAGCATAATTGGAACTGCTACCTCAGATAAGCTTGTCCCAATAGTTTTATTAATGTAACACAGATTTCCATTACCTCTTTTAAATGCTGTACCACTTGCTCATCTTCAGCAATCAATTCACTGGCACTCCCAAACCTTTTGGCTTTGCCAAAGGTGAATCTGGAAGCAGAAAAATAAGAGAAAAAGCTGAAGGATACATTAAGCACAAAAACAATGGCTTGGACAGCAAAGCATAAAATAAATAGAAAAATATCTATATACAAGTCAGTAGGATTGTAGACACAGTACAGAAATTCCTGTCCCCTCGATAGCCAGGAGGCCTTCATCTTCATGAAAAGAGAATCCCCAGATTGTTGTAACCAGTGTAAAATACTTTTCCTGGCTAGGTATACACTGAGGCTCCAACTAACTAAGGTGTTTGTCATGTTTTATACTATTACAAAATATAGGGGGGTATAAATAACACAGCACCTGGAGTTGATTCAGTGATGCAACTTGTCAGCAGTTCAAATGAACCTGAAACATTTGAATAATTGCCAAGGACATTTCAATTAAGATATTGTCCTTGGTTTATTCTCCTTTCTAGAGATGCTGGACAATGTTGTATGTGTTGTTTGTACTTCTTGCCTAATAGCTATCAAAATTTATGTGCGATAGAACCAGCCCATTCATCCTAGCTGACCTTCCATGTGCTTGGTCTTGGCAAAACAGTTCTAAAGGAAAGATACAGCATCCAAGCTAAACTGTAGAGGACATGATCAATTAAAGATGGGGTGGGGTGGGAGAGATATAGAGAGCTGTTTATTTTTTGAAAATCTAATGTTTTAACTAGCCTTACTACCTTCTGAAGAGAGGCAGTTTTATATAGGAAAACATAGTAAAAAATAAGTCACATCACTTAAACATCTCTTCTGTTAAAATCATCTTTGGCAAAACTACTACCTGCTATAAAGTTATAAATTCAGTATGTATCATATTATTTTTCACCACACAGACATGTAAAAACAAAATGTTAAAGCCCTGACATAGTGCCTCAATATTCTAGAGATCTGAGACCAGCAAAATGAAAGTTTTGTTTCTTAGCTGTAATAGTTTGCAATGGGAAGCTGGAAACTTTATAGGTGTCTCATAGGAAACTTTATCTTACCTTTCATCAAAGGTATAACTCACAAGATCCACTGGACTACAATTACATTCTGAGAATGGTAATCCTATTTTATCTGGAGATTTTAGTATTCATGCTGAGGTTCTGGAGGTTACAATATCAACTCATTTGAGGGAATTCTGAGCATATTGTTTCCAACATATCGAAAAGCCATCAAGTTGAAGATATCTGTTACAAATATATATTTTACTGGTGTGGTACATGGGAAGTGCCAGAAAACTGGAGAAGAACCAATGTTGTTTTAGTCTTTAAAAAAGGGAAAACAGTAAAAAGAAACAGAAAAGTACAATTTGATGCTAATACCTGAGGAAATCCTAGAATGATCATCTAGGAGTGGATTTGTAAACATTTAGAAAGCCTACTAAAACACAGCAAGGTCTTTTAAAAAATAGATGGTGTTAGACAAATTATACTATTTTACAAAGTGTCTGGCTTAGTAGACTAAGGGAATGGCACAACTTAGATGAGAAGATATTAAGAATGCTTTTTCTGATTTGCAGGTAAACATAAATCTTGGCGAAAGTCAGTGGGTGGGGAGAATTTCTACCAGAAAAAACAGGCACAGAATCTGGATCTGGATCAATGTGAATATAGAACCATGTCAAAAATGCTTAATGTAGGGCTCTACGCTTATGTGGAAAAAGTAAACTACAACTATGCAGGTCAGGATAGGCAATACCCAATTCAGTAGTAGATGTGGGGGTAAAACCTGACATCCTTGCAGATCATAGCTTAATATAAACCAGCAGTTTTCTTCAGTTGCTAAAAGAACTGGTGCAGTCTTGCATTTCAATAGAAGAAGAGTGTTGCTACAACAAAGATAGTGAAGGTTAATAGGCTAATCCTATGAAGAACAGTTAAAGGAATAGAGAATGTTTACCCTGCTGAACAGAAAGCTAAAGGGGGAGATTCTAGCTACCTTCCAGTATTTGAAGGCCTGTCAAAATGAAGAGAATGTGGATTTATTACCCATGGTGCCTGAGTGTAGAACAAGAATCACTGAAGAGGAAGGAACTCAAAACAAGAAGGATTTTTTTTTACTTTTTAAAGGAATGAAATGGTCTGCCTTCTGGGGTTGTAGGTGCAAAAATTGCTAAGAAATATGTTTAGAAAAGATTTCCACATTGGGTAGAAGATTATACTCGAAGATATCTCGTTTCTTCCTCTTACATTAGCTCTGTGAAACTTTTTCTATGAATGCAAAAAAAAAAAGACATGATCAGGCATTCTCACAATTGCAGATTCCTATTTCTATCATGTAAAAGCATAGGGAGGTGTATAAAAGTGAGCCAGCATGATTCCTAAAATTGATATGCTTGATGGAAAGGATTTCCATGTTAAACCTACTCTTTATAACAGACATGCTTAAAACATGGAAAAGTTCTTCTAGAATTCCAAGAAATGAGTTTGCTATTCTCTACCATTTTAAAAGAAATCTAACTACATATCTTCATGTTTGTTTAAATTCCTTCTTAATTAAATGAATAAATTAAAGTAACTTAGGATGTTATTTTTTAACAATTTCGTTGACTTTTCAGATTGTTTTTAAGCTGTTTTTTAAACTTTAAAGGAAACACTGATACTGCGTTCCAATTGGTAAAACAGAAAATCCCCTTCAAATATAACCGACCCGTAGAGGAATGGCTGCAGGAAAAAGGTAACCGTTGTTAAAACTTTCATTTTAAATCCATTTGATTCTAAAACCTCATTTTTAAAGCCTGCAAATAAATGTTTCTTAAACTGGAATCGCCTGCTGCATAAATGACTTTTAATTTTCATTATAATTTGTGTCAACTTCCACCTGCCATATGTTGATAAATCATGCTATAATACATTGCTATTAAAACCAAGTTAAAGGGACGGAATTCAAAGTTTACTATAAAAAAAAAAATCAAAGAAAGAAGCAAAAGCTAAGACACCATTTAAAAAACCAAAAAGGAAAGTGAAACAACATGTATTATGGCTGCATAACCACTGCATGAACTATTTTTAAATAATATAAATCTACATCTCTCTTTGTATCTCATCAAAGTTATCTTAAACTTGTTTAGAAATCTAATTATTCAAACATTATTTTCAGATATCTCCATTCCCTTTTCAATAATATTACAGTTATGATTGCCCTCATCATTTTAATGAAACTAATGTACTTTGGTATTTATTTCTCTAAGCCTTGAATCCTAAGAGATGACATAAGTTCTATAGGGAAAAGTGAAAAAATGATGTGTATTTTTCAGAATACACCTTGTTTCAATATTATTTATACTAGTGTTTTTCAATTTTACAACTTTAAGATATATGGATTTTAACTCCCAGAATTCCCTTGGCCAGCCATGTTAAAGTTGCCATGGTTGACAAATATTGGCCTACGTAATATAGAAAATCATGCCATGGAATCTTGCTGCATGATGCAATAACATATCCCATTTGGATCAACAGAACAGACCTGCAGATATGATTTTTTATTGATGCATTAATGAGAATGCTAGTAGTATAGCCATAGATAATTGATTTGTTTTTTAAGACTAGCTATTCTCATCCTTGGTTGCACTGTACACATATCTTATATTTATCCTAAGGGTAAGTCTCATAGAACTCAACTAATTTTTCTTCTGAATAAAGTTTTACGGACTTTTGATGAATACCTTAATCTAAACGAAAAATATACATCTATATGCAATACCATTTCTATGTGGACATTCTAGATTGAAACTATTGTATTTTACAAATGTAGGGCAAACATGCTTCTTTTCTGTTTAGCAGTTCACAAATCCATTGATTTCCCAAGTAATATATAGTCCTTAGAAGAAGCAACTCAAATATGCTCACAAATATATTGCAATGGTTTAATGAGAGTTCTACAGCTGCTTAACCACTTCCCAGTGAAAGTTGATGCAAATATTCCTCATGGCATATAGTTCAAACTTTATTGAAATAAACACAGAGCTTACAACGGGTGTCAAATTTGCAGCCTAAGGGCCATGCCCATCCCTGGATTTGTGAAAAGTTGCAATACATCACAAGAGGACATGTCATTATGAGTTTGACACCCCTGGTTTACAATAAGAGTATTCTAGGGGAAGTTAACTATTTTTAAGTCCAACAATCTCATTTCAGTTAACTTATAACAATTTCAACCAATAGTCTGTCAATAGATACATTTTTGTACACATATATTTTTACCTCTGTATACATTGGTTTATACTGTATCATAATGAAATTTATCCCTGAAGTTTTGCCAAGTGTTGAGAATCATTTAAAAAGGGGTCTCCAAACTTTGACCATATTAAAACCTATGGGCTTCAACTTCCAGAATTCCTAAGCCAGCAAATCTGGCTGAGGAATTCTGGGAGTTGAAGTCCACAAGTCTTAAAGTTGCCAAGTTTGGAGACCCTCTAGTTAGAAGATAAATTTACATATTTCATAATGCACATAGTTTCTGTCATCAGACATTTTGAATCTGACTCTTGAATACAAAAAATTTGTTTAAGTACCACAAGCTGTGTTACAAAACTGATTTTTTCCCCACAGCTTGGGTATGTTATAAAATAAAACATATCAGGTCCAATTTTATAATTTAGAAAATTCTGGACCAACTTTTGCTTACCTTTTTAAAGTGCCTCTGCTAGAAAAAAAGAATTGGGTGACAATCAGATTGGAGTTTTCAGAATTGGTTTTAAATTTCAGATTTGTTTTCAGATTTGAAATTCAGATTTGTTTATTATTTCAAGAGCATACATTAAGTAAATATGTTATTTATTTCCCCATTTATAAAGTAACCTTTTAAATGGGTGCCTATGCATAAAAATGACAACACACACACATGTTAAACTCTAAATTTGAGAAAGATGATAATATGTGTTTAGGGGAGGATTTATTTATTTGTTGGAGCCCTTTAAATGCATAAATAAGAGCAAAAAAAGGAAAAATAAAGGAACCATGGCAAAGGATAAAGAGTTTGAAGAAATTTATCCAAACAAATCAAGAGAAATAGACTGAATCATTGGGAATGTAATCCAGACTGTTCAGATAGTGTCCGTAAACCAATTAGTCCTATTTTAGGAATTTTTAAATTGTTGATAGATTCCCATAAATAAATGGTATTGCTAGTTAAAACCATAGAAAAATCAAAAACATACCAACGGTGGTGGCCTGGATGAGAAGTTTAGATTAGAGCATAATTACAAATGTTACTTTCAGTCCTAAACTGAAAATAAGGCTGTCCTATATTAAAGTCTGCAAAAACTGTGAAGTGCACTTTTTTTCTTCTGTTTAATCATGTCTGATTCTTGGAGACTGCAGGGGCAAGTTTTTGCTGATTTCTTGGCCAGGTTTTTCAAAAATGGTTTCCCATTACCTCCTTCCTAGGGATGAAAGAATGTGACTGGGCCAAGGTTACCCAGCTACCTTTGTACCTAAGCTGGACTAGAACTCCCAGGTTCTAGCCAAACACCTTTTAACTAGTGAACTAATAACCTCCAAGATCAATGGTCACATGTGGCTGCTAAACTGTGTTTTAGTTTGATGGGTCACTAGATATACAACTGATCTAAAACATTCTGTTAGTGCTGTGTTTAATAATTATGGCAGCAGCATAATAAACAGTGTTTGAAATTCCTGAATGTGATCAGCGGTCAATGACAACATATTTTTAAAATGTAAACATATTTAGTCTAAAATAGTGGTGTTAAACTCAAGCCCCTTTGGCCAGATCTGGCCCACAGGGCGGCCCTGGAAACAGCAAAGGACTGGCCCACAATGCCTCTGCTAGCAAAAATGGGCTCCCAATCTCTGTTTTAGGCTGGGACAGCCTCCTGCAACTGTCTGCCAGTGAAAATGGACCTTGGGAGGGCTGTCCCAGCCAAAAAAGGAAATTGTGACCCCGTTTTCACTGGCAGAGCATTCAGGCTGCCACAGGTACCACTGATCCAATTGACGTCAAGTTGTCCATGCCCACCCTGGCCCCCAAGATCAAGCACAACCCTGCTGCAGCCCTCAATGAAATCGAGTTTGACACCCCTGGTCTAAAAAGTGGATAACTTTCTTTTGCTAATCTGAAAAGGATAAAGTCCCTTTAACACTAAAGACAACAGTGGCCTTGCTTTTGTTAGTCCGTTGCATGCTCAAATGCTGTGATGAAGCTCATTTGCCTGAAAACCTGCTGTTAGTTTTTCTCCCCCCTCTCTATAGTTTCACTTTTTTTGTTTGCTCATTTGTTTCTTTATTTTCTAAGCCTGAGATTAGCATGCTGAAAGATATCTACATGTCTACTGTCTTAAGAGTTTTGCAATTGATGTTTTTGCCATTGTCGGTGGTGA
The DNA here is from genome assembly GCA_032468135.1 of Calamaria suluensis. Taxonomy (NCBI): domain Eukaryota; kingdom Metazoa; phylum Chordata; class Lepidosauria; order Squamata; family Calamariidae; genus Calamaria; species Calamaria suluensis. The sequence goes on along the minus strand of JANHFP010005913.1, from coordinate 148,351 downwards.
TGGTGGTGATGACGATGGACACAATTGGATGATGTTGCTTTGTTAAAAGACAATCACATAAGACAGGCACAATCTAAAGAAAACCACAGAGATCTCAAACATTTTTAGGGAGCGTAGGGGTGAGGCAGGCCTTGACAGGAAGTATCGTAAATCATTTTGTACTATTTAGTAGGGCTGTATACACTTTAAAAATAATTCATAAGATCTGCTTTGACTTTATGCAAAAATAAGCAAAGCACCGAGGCAAGTACACCTGCTTTTAGGCTTCCATAAGCATTACATTAAGGATGGGCTTTTTAATCCCGCTCATTAAAGCTCTCTCATATTTTTTCAAATTCATACAAAAGGCTGAAAAAATACATGCCATATAATACATGCCATATAAGCATGTATAAGCATGTAATGTCCGAAGTTCCAAATTGTTTTTTGTAACATGACAGCCCTACTATCTAGCTTATCATAGAATGGGATAAACATTTTCTATAAGATCAGATTTTTTAAAAACTTAGTATTTTGATTCGATGTTATTTGGACATGTGATAAACTATAGAGTGGTGGGGGGGAAACCAACCTGTCATTTATTCACTCATCTACACTTTGCCAACACATGCAGTCATTCATTTATTTCTTAATGCATCAAGAAAGTCTTATGTCAGACAACCTCGTAAAGATGATGAGTGAGAGGACAGATACCTATCAAAATGGTACATGATAAATTGATGGCTGCCAAGATGGATGGATTGCTCTATCAAAGAGAGAGCACTGAGAGTAGCTATCTGCCAGACATAATGGACTTGGAGTAGAATAATTTACAATTAACACAATGGACGCCATGCCAAGAAAGTTGGGTGTCCTTGAATCCTAGCAAAATTAATGGCACTTAAGTACATAATGAAATTCTTAAGTGGGTTTTTTTAAGTGATTGAATTGTGCGGGTGGAATTAAAAGCATATTTGCAAGGCATGCGAAAGCTGTTTCTCCATTATCGGGAAGAAAGAAGGGAAGAAAACAAAATGATATTTAACAAGAATTTACAATTTAAATAGGTTTTCCCTGTAAATTTTTACCCAGAAATCTATTAATTCAGCAATGCATTATTTGTATTTGCATTTACTTAGGAATATGATCCATTTAATAAACATGCATTAAGATGTGCTCTGTCAATCAATTTACTTCACAAATTATATTTGTATAAAATAAATTAGAATTAGGTTTAATTCTCTTGTGTAGTTGGCAGTTATCTATTTATAACTGCATAACATCTGATAAACAAACAGAAATTAAAATGTATTTGGGCTTTCAAGCGTTTAAGAATAATCCAGTGTTTGTATTACTATTGCCATTATAAATAACTTTTTAGTACACATAAGCCTTCTCCATTCTACCATCTTCTGGGTAGTTGGGGGTTGTAATTCTAGAATTCCCAGATACCATAACAATTGGAAAGGCTAGCTGGAAATTCTGATTATTGCATGCCAAACATATCCAGAGGGTGCCAGATTAGAGCAAGAACATAATTTTTATTCTATCATAACATACCCAACATTGTAGTATTTCTGCCCACTGCTCTCCTGTGTGGGTGAATAATTAGAGAGAGGAATAGACAGAGGGAGAAATCACGTATTTTCATTTGATGACATGGAAAACAAGCACCAACGTTTGAACTGTGAAGAGAGAACTGGATCTACTGCAGGCATCATGTATGCCCAAACAATTATGCTAAATTCAGCTACTCTGAAATACCAGAGACATGCTGGCTTGCTGTTTCATGTTTTCCTTTTCTTTGTAGAATAGGAAACATTAAAATGCAACATATAAAGTTTCAAGGATCTGCTGCTACCTATTCCTGTTTCACGACTGAAGCCAGGACAAATAATAATTATGAACTCTAGGTAGCAATAAAGTGGTTATTTAAAGACTGCTCTATGCTCAGTATGTTGACAGCAGCACACATGTATGGAAGAGGGTTATACACTGTCATTCATTTTCAGTCTGAAAAAAATGAGAATGAGAAAATAATCATAAATATATTCCAGCCTACATGTTGTTGTCTGCGGGAAGATACAGTATATCACCTAACTTAGAATAAATTGCTGATCAGTTGATGGCTGATTTGGAAGCAAATGGCACAAAACTACCTCATCCACCAGCTGCTGATTTTTTACAAGTGTTAGGCAGATTTGTAGCCTTAACTCCAAAATTCAACATTATGAACCAGATCAATGCATTCTGTAGTGGAATTGCTATTCTGGTGGCCAGACTTTTTTTTTTTTTTTCAGATTTCCTTTACTGTTTTGTCAATAGGAAAATCAGATTATACAGACTTTTTTTAAAATTGGAAACCAAATCAAATTGATTTAAAGGATTGCCATTTATACTTATCCTGGATGAAATAGTGGCAAGCACTTTTATATCAATGCCACAGTAATAAGAATAAGGAGAACTTTGTATAAAACTGGTCCTTGTTTAGCAACCACTTGGTTAATTATGTTTGATGTTATAATGGCACTGAGCAAGGAGACTTAAGGTTCATCCTGGAAATGGCAGCTGTCGCAAAATCCCCACAGTCATAAAATCATGATTTGGGCACTTGTCAACCACAGTCCCATGACTGACATTTGCGACCTTGACTGCCAGTGAGGAAATCATAAGTTGCAGTCACTTGATGACCACACACAATTCACTTTACAACTACTGCCAGAACTGCTATCATAAGTCCACATGGTCACATGAGTTTAAACAGCTTTAAAACCTGTTGCTTAGTGATGGAGTTCCAATTTACATAGTTAACTGAAGATTACCTATGCTACACAATTTGCATCCTCTTAGGCACAATGAGCTGCCAGTACTACAATAATACATTTGCAATAGAGAACAGATGCAAAACCATTTTACTAACTTTCTTATTTTGTAGGAATGAGAGCTATCACATTAGGAAAAATTGAGGTCTGACCTGACATTTCAGCTGTGCATGTTTCCTCTATACATTTTTTTTCTTTTCTCCCATTGTTTTCCACTTGATCATCAAGTAAAACTGTTTCACACAAGTGGTTTTAGTTAAAAGAAGATCCTCCAGAGACCTGTGATTGTCCTTTTAGCAAACACACACTTTTAATGTCAGTGTTTTGTTATAAAATGTAGCTGTGCTGTGTGTTGCCTGCCTTGTCAGCTACTGTAGAAGAAGAAAATCGTCAAGAGGAAAACACATGCATTTTCTTTTTAAAAAAACACCAATAGGTAATCTGTTTCAGGTAATTGTATCTAGGATGTTAGAACAATATGCATGGTTATATTTCTAAAACAAATAAATAAAGCTTTCTCATTTGCTTACACATGTTCAGTTGCTCTCCCTCACACACTAGCACCAATGGAGTTTCACAGCCTTTTTGAACTCCTATTGGAGAACACAAATTTTGGAAAGCAACAGTGAAGTAAATATTTAAACCTCTCTTGCCTATTCATAATGGTTTTGAACTAGGTTGGGGTCTTACATGCAACAACAGCCATAAACAAACAGAGATTAAATGTGAGTTTGGTTTGGTTTTATACAGAGTAGATCTATGGAGTAACTTAATGAACATAGCAGGACTGAAATACCTAAGACTGAAATGCCTAAATTGGAAATTAACTGAAGACTAATTTCAACAGTTGTTAAATTAATTAATTAGATTTTGCAGCTGTATTACTCCAAAGAGGTCCTGGGTGTCTTAAGCTATTTAAAGTATATAATTTAAAAACCATGATCATGAGGAAGGACACAGTCAAATAAATCAAATACAAAAAAATGTGATGGGCTCCACAAGTATTCTAACCGAGGGGTCTCCAACCTTGGCAACTTTAAGACTTGTGGACTTCAACTCTCAGAGTTCCTCAGCCAGCTTTGCTCTGAGAATTGAAGTCCACAAGTCTTAAAGTTACCAAGGTT
>JANHFP010005913.1:39938-50922 GCA_032468135.1 Calamaria suluensis | reverse complement strand
TATCCCCTAGTCTCAGTCCATTCTGCCACTGTCCAGAGACATAAATATGATCTAGTGTGTGTCCCCCAATGTGTGTGTCCCCCAATTCCTAAATTGTAGGAACCATTTTTACTTTACATTAGTATTTCTATTAACATATCTGAATCTGCTTTAGGTAGTTGTTGGCAAAACATAAATTTTGAAATTTCCTAACTATTGATTAGAGCAGGAGTGTCAAATTCAATTTCACTGAGGGCTGCATTAGGGCTGCAGTGGACCTTGGGGAGCTGGGCGGGCATGGATGACAGGACAGGTGTGGACAACTGGGTGTGTATGGCCACCTTGATGCCACTTACTGGGCATGGCTGACTGGGTGGCATGGTCACCTTGACTCCCCAAACTGCTGGCATATTTCCTCTTTGCATTGGGGAGACCAGGCAAAAGAGACACTGGCCCAATGTTTCATCTTTGCATTACGTAGATTGGGCCAAAGCAGGCTGACTCCTTACATTTAACAGGATGGTCCTATGAGCCGGATCTGACCACATCGCAGGCCAGATGCAGCCCAAGGGCTTAACACCCCTGGATTGGAGAATCATACCCATCATTTTTTTAAATTTGGTTACATACAGTTTACTAGGGGCATATATCTGCAAAGGGGATATAAGTGTATACATTTATCTGTACAACTGTTAGGTGTTTCCACCTGAAATGTACTGAAGATAAAACAATAAATAAAAAGCAGACTAACCAGAGAAAGATATTTTTCTCAATTTGTTGCAGTTAGGTGTGTTTACAAGCTTACAGGAAAAGATGTGAACAAGGTGATGAAGCTAAAGATTTTATGAATTTTGATGATTATCTGTCTGCAAAGGAGGAAAATGAACAATCTTGCAAACGATTTTGGAAGATAGTAGAACTAGAAGAGTGACGAATTTGGGCAGATTATAGATGGATGGATAGAAATGTATATATATGTGTGCATGTGTGTGTATGTGTGTATATATTGTATGTATGTACTGTATGTATGTATGTATGTATGTATGTATGTATGTAGGTAGGTATGTATGTATGTGCCAAGTGTGATTGGAAACACAAGGAATTTGTCTTGGTGCATATGCTCTCAGTGTACATAAAAGAAAAGTTACGTTCATCAAGAATCATAAAGTACAACACTTGATGATAGTCATATGATACAGATAAGCAATCAAATCATATTAGGAAACATTTTCATATTAGAAAACTGGCCATTTGCTGTTTCTGTAATTGACAAATTGTGTTGTTTTCTATTTGGATTAGAAATTGTAGAAATGTATTTGGTCTTTGCCATCTAAGGGAGGATGTTAGAGTTGCTGAGAATGTGAAGGGGGGACAAATCTCATAAAATTAGCTGAGTTTAATTCTTTTCAACTGAAACAGAGAAGCTAATGGAGCTAATGACTGCAGCAGAAGGATCCCTGACTTGGGTTTAGTTATTCATTCCTTTCATGCCTTCATTGATTAATCCATTTCTCCAGCATCCATCTCACCTAAGAGACACTGGATAGTTTAGAATAATATCCTGTAGCATGTTTTGATTAACCTGTAGATATTGTGCTCACTGCTTACTATAGTTCATTAAATGTCCTGCTCCAATCCACATGCTTTGAATGGATAAGGTATATTAAGGAGTTTTCCAAATGTAGGCAGTCTTTCAAAAGTCTTCAACTTTTGTCAAAGGCTGTTTCTGCAGTTCTCTTGCATATTCATTTAAGGGGACATTATTTCAAAAGTGGCTCACTCATGTCTGATAACAACTGCACTCCCTGAGGTCCAGCTCTCCCTACAGAAGGTTATGATAAGGTAAAGTATTACCTTTCATAACTCTAGTGTCATTTCACTTGTATCTTCCACTGAAAGTTTTGCCGACTTTAGTAACTGAGAGACTGCCACTACCATCATAAGGCACAGAAATATTACTTCCTTGTTGCACATATGCCATTCTAGGTAACTTGGTTGTGAAAGGTTTATATGAAATGTCACCGCATTCATTTATTATATTTCTATTCTACAGTACCTGTATCTAGAATGTCATGCATCATAGATCGGGACTTTTAATTCTGGCTCATTATTTTCTGTAAGGTATAGGACACCCATTTAGATGAAATCAGGCAAATCATCGCTTCATACATTAGGTCCCATCATCATATTTATTATGGATACAAAGAAGGTATCTTTGGATATGTTTGAATTAGGCTTAAACACACAATTCATTGTGATTTCTGAACAGAAATCTCCCTCAGTTTAGGGCCACCAGAGTTGGATTACAAATTTCAAGATGATTACTAGATCAGACAAGAGCTACCAATTAACAGTCTACTATTTTTTTTACAGGCAGATCTTGTATCCCTATCTGAGATCACAGACTGAATTTGGTCTGCCTAAATTAGCACTACACAACCATGCTTCCAAGAACAAAGCAGTTAATGTGGAATAATTTGTTAGTGCTTTAATGTAGTTATCGGATTAGTTTTTTATTCTGACTCCTACAACAAATGGCAAAACAAACTTATTATCTCAATAGGTTACACTGGTTTATTTATCTCCTTTTCCTTTCACTGATCAGAGTGATGCACTTTCTTATAATGTTATCAGATTTTCTTTAATAGCTGGCAAAATCCATCTGGACCTTCCTAGGAACAGTTCAAGGACATAGTCTACCTAAAATACAAAAGACTAAGGAGATTTTTCTTGATTACCAATTTTAAAGATTCCACAAAATTTATAATCTAGAATTGGACTGACTTGATTTCCTCATGTGGTGTATTTATGCCTTCAAATGTCATCTGAAACCCCAATACACTCATATCCAAACACGCTATAGAAAGATAGCATTTTTGTTTAAGAAAAAAGAAAATAATTTAGAAGAGCCTCATTCCAAAGCTTCTTCAGCTATTTCTTGACGCTGGGCAGGATTTATCTCTCAAAATAATTTTCTACATCTGAAAAATTCATCATATCTTCTTCAAAGGAAACGGAATGTTAAAAGTTATAGGTTCCCATGCTCATTAACAAGAGGCACAAATATAGCTTCTAGACACAAGTCAAAAGTCAGACAATCTCAGATATAACCTCCACCTCACGCAAAGACTTTTCCAAAAATTCTGACTAGTTCAAACCAGATTTTACAGTTAAGAATTGATAACCACCAGTTTGGAATACTATTGTTATATGCCCGTGATGGCGAACCTATGGCACGGGTGCCACAGGTGGCAACTGAAGCCATATCAGTGGGTACGCGAGCATTGCCCTAGTTCAGCTCTGATGGCCATGTGGGTGCTGGCCAGCTGATTTTCGAGCCTTCCAGGAACACTGCAACAAGTTGAGAAAGAGGCTGTTTCCAGCCTCTGGAGGGCATGGGGGTATGGGGAAGGCCTGTTTTTCACTCTCCCCAGGCTCCAGAGACTTTCTAGGGAGGGTGGGGTGAATTGAATTATAGGTGTGGGCACACGGATGCATAATCCCCCCACGCACCCCCCACTTTTGGCACGCGATGGCAAAAAAGTTAGCCATCACTGTTATATGCTATACAGTGGATCCTTTATTAAGAACCCAAGAATAGTCCTTTTAGATCAAGCCAAAGTTCATCTTTGTCCAGCACTTTGTTTCCCACAATGACTAAGCAAGTGGCACTCTGTCTTAGCATTGCTTCCTTAAAACTGATATTTGAAGAATACTTTCCCCACTCTCAGGTACCATTAAGTCTTAATAGCTGTTGATAGAACTATCTTCTATGAATATATCTGTGAGATTCCTATTAACGGGATCCACATAGGTTAAGTATGCCTTATGTGAAGAAGTAAATTTTTAATATGATCTAAATCTTCCAATCAGTTTCACTAGATTCCTGATCGTATTGTCTGCTTTCTATATACTGTGCATACTTTCTCCATGCTATGGATGATTCTACACAATCCAAGCCTCCTATTTCAATTGCCTTTTTAATATATCCAAATTCAAAATTTATATTCTCCAAAGGTTTCAGTTACCAGGTGTTCGTAATCCAACATATGGTATCTAAAAAAATAATGACCATAAACTGTATATCATACATTGTTTCTTTTAACAGCATTTATGCCACTTTAAAATTAATGGATTAAGATACGGAGATAATAAATAAATTAAACAATGTAATAAAGTTGAAATTCTTTAAAAAAACAGATAAAGGAAAATAGTGTGTATGAGAATCTAATATTCTTTTCTATTAAAATCTAGTCATATAACATCTTGCTCTATAACAGAAGAAAGATTGAAGTGATGAGTTTTCTGCTTCTGTAATTAACATTCTATCTGATTAGATTTGCTTCACTGTGAAGTTTTATTTTTGATAGTTATTATGTAACTGTGTATTAATAACCAGGAAGCTTAAAATGTAATGGTTATTAGGCACATAAAAGTTATTGTATAGATTATTTACACCCAATAATAATTAAGATTAAAGGTTATGGGAAAATGAGAAAAGAAAAATATAACTTTGGACAGAACCTAGCGCTAAAACTGATTGGTTGATTTGTCAAGGGGAGCTTGCATTCATTCTCATTTGAGAACAAACCAGTTAGGAAGCCTGTTGATAAAAAGACAGAAAGTCAGACTAGACTACACAGATTCTCTCTGTTTCTGTTACAGACACATACTTATAGACACTTTCAGAAAGGTTGTACACACATGCTGCATTCTTGGAGCACACTTAACTGGTTGGTGGCAAGATAAGTATATTCTGCAAATCTCAAACCCTTAGAACAGTTCTCACAGATTCAGGGTTTGTTTGAAGGCTTTTTGCAGTGAGAAATGTGTTGGATTACATAATCTTGGAAAATGGCTATGTCTTGGCTTTCATTTCTCAGGGAGTATGTTAAGGCAGGGCCCATGCATTAGAAGAATAACAGAGCTGGAAGGGACATTGGAGGTCATCTAGTCCAACCCCCTGCCCAGGCAGGAAAACCTACAACTCTTTAGACAAATGGTTATCTAATATTTTCTTAAAAACTTCCAGTGTTGGATCATTCACAACTTCTGGAGGCAAGTTGTTCCACTGATTAGTTCTTCTAACTGTCAGGAATCTAACTGTATTGTATAGTGTTGTTTTTTTCCTTACGGTGGAAAAGTTGCTAATCAATTATTTGATACTACAAAAATATTGATTTTTGATCTCCAATAGGTTGGAAATGCCCATTTTTACTCCCAGGATCAGAAAATTCTATTACAGACCTCACTTTCAGTTGTATAATGACAGGGACAGACAAAAGATATTCTAGCAATAGTTATCCACTTAGGTACCATATAATAAAGCAGAATAAGAAGATGGAAGAGATAGAAAAATGATAAAGTGAAATGCCTGAAAGAGGATATGAGATCATCATTATGCCAAACCTATATGCATTTTTTAAAAAAAAAATTAAATACATTCTCAACAATTTTCAAAATAAATGTATTTATATATAGCAAACATGAATTATACCTTTGTTTTACAAAATCCTAATGATTAATTTTTAAAAAATACTTTGTTCACCCAGCGATAGTCTATTATTTCGTTGTGCCATTCACTGGAGGTAGCAGAGCAAGGACTAAGGCTAGACATATTAGAACTGTGGTGCATTGTCTTAATTTTGAAGGCTAAAATATTTAAAGCAAGCAGAAGGTTTATAGATTTGTTTGGGATTGAATTTGCAGGATGATCAGTGTTGGAGAAAATGCAATAGTGGTCTATGCTTTAACATGAATTCTTAAGCTAAATCCATGGTAACTGACTGCATTATAGAAGCTGTGAACAGAAACCTATTATAAATCAGGTCAAAGCACAACTGCCCATTTGTGAAATGTCTTTAAAACAAATTAGGCCAGAGACTAAGAATCCTAGCAGGGAATAGCATCTAAGGACTGCACTTCCAGTGTGATGATAAAGAGTCATATTATATTGTGTAAAATAATAATACTCTCCAGGTATATACAAGTATTTGCCAAATTATATATCACAACTCAACTTGCTTCAGTCCCATTAATTGAATATAGACTCTACAGTCCACAGCTAACCCAGCCAGGTTTTCTTGTCTTGGTTGAACTTTAACTGCTTGTAATTTAATCCCCTTATGAAAATGAAAGATCTAAAACACACCTCCAGTAGATGCAGAGGTCAATCTGCCATGCATGGCCAACTTGATGGCCAAAATGGCCTGACATTTTTACCCTTCCTCAGAGATTTGCTAATTTCCATCCCCTTCCACCCTTCCCATTCTCAACCAGACCGGGACACTTTTTTCAGTAAGATATCCAAGAATATGTTAGGGGACATCCTCTTTTTACATTGGTATTACTATACCTGGAATTTTAAGTCTATCCCCTTGGCAATTGCCTTTGCTTTTTTTTCAGTGGGGTGTGAAAGTACATTGGGCCATGCTTTGAACGCTGGCCAATAAACTGAGCTTTTAAAATTATTTGTTGCATATTCCTATGCATAAGGCTACCGCCCTCCATTGGCTTTTAAAATTTACAAAGCTCCAGGGTTTATTAAGATGTTGCTAATTAACAGCACCTCTTTATAATATTGAAAAGACTCAACCCTGCAGTCCTCCTGTTGTACTGCCTAGATTTATTATTTATTTATTTATTTGTTGCACTTCTATACCGCCCCTCTCCTTACGGACTCGGGGTGGTGTATTTGTGACCAGAATCTACACATACTGACAATTGTGTTCCTTTATTGTCTGGCAAATTATGTATTTGTTGCTTGGGACTAATTTGCAAATTTCCTATACTCTGGGGAGATTTAATACTTTGTGCTGTCCCAGTGGATCATACTTTATACTCCACCATATATAGATTAACAAGCTGCAGCTGCATTTGAGAGTTCTTACATAACTAAGGCCTGAGTCTATGCATGCTTATATGAAAGCAATCACAATTGTCTCTTATGAAATTTCTCAGGACATTTACAAAGGATTAAATTGTATGCCTCTTGCCATAAAAAAAGAGTTTAATAATAACTATTACTGGTAGTAGTAATAATAATTCCTATAGAATAGTCTTCTGGATATCTTGAGAAAGGCTTCCAAAAGACTATTCTTCCAGTAAAGTGTTCTTGTTTATTGAATTTTGTTTTTTGACAAAATTCAACTAATCAAACAATGAGGACTGTAAGTTTGGGTCATATGGCTATGATGCCAAGAGTTATGTTATAAAGAGTTGCAAACCGATTTTCTACTGCTGTCTCCAATGTCCATCTTACCTTTTTGCCCTTACTATCTTTCCCATAGCTTGTGCAATGCCCTCTGGAATGTGCTTTGCCCCTACTGGACAGTTGTGGAATGACATGCAAGCAAATGCCCTCTACCTTGAATTTGCCTCATTTGCTAACCTTCCTTCTCCTTTCCTCCTCATCTACTCCTAGCTTGCTGTTGTTTCTTCTACTTTCCCTAAATGCAACTTACTTTAAGCATGCATTATTATTAACATCCTATGATAAAGTTAAGCTATTTAATAACCCATGTGTCAATTTTAGCTAGTTTCTTACATATTTTCCTATGTCTGTTTATGGCGTACATCCAGACTGCACGTTCTCCCCAGTAATGATGTATTTTGCTTTTTGAAAATAAGGACAAAACATGGTGGTTTTTTTTCAAAATTAAAATTAAAAAAGCAAATGGAAGACAAAGGGATAGTTTTTAGTGGCCTCTTTCCTGCCAAACATTTTAATGAAAAAAGGGACTTAAAACATTTTTTAAAATGATAATTTGAGATGATAAAAGTGTCCCTAGACTGCCTTGTCTGTTCCTTTTTGGTGTGTGCATCTGGTATATTCATCTCTGAAAGTGTGTGGATTTTTTTTTTAACCAGTAATCAAATGAAAATATTAAAACCCAAGCAGTTGTTCTCGTCTTTCTTCTTGCTGGGAATAAATTGCTCTTTTTTTTTTTAAGTATGCCTATTTTGATGTATTTTCTTTTCAAATGTTGAATTTCTATCTTAGATTTGGTTTGTTCCAATTTGGTTTCTTCTGCCTTTCTCTTTAAATAAGGGACTACCTCAACTGCAGAACTCTTTAAAAGAAGAAAACTTTTTTAAAAGTATAATTTTAGCTTCGATTAGATATGATATGGGGACAAGGAAATTGTCCTTAGTAATAAAAATGATAAAAATCCCTATACTATACTTGTCTGAATATACTGGGAACTCCCATCCCTAAAACTGAATGAAAACTTTAATGTTAACTATTGAAGAAACACTGGGAAAACATTCTGGAAACACAGAGCAGAGCAGAGCTGCAGCTGAAGTGGCTCCCCTTCCTATGCATAAATTATATTTTCTTTTTTCAATCTGATGATTACATTTAATTTGTATATTTTACTGCTTTTTCAATAGGGAAGTGTTTGAATTGTTCTTATATTTTGAGAACCTTACTGAAACTGTTATAGTTATTGATTATGATTATATTTCTTAGTAAATTTTGCATGTTGAAGAAGTTGCAGCTTAGGGTTTGTGAGATTGTCAATGTTAGAGTTCTGTTCTTTCTTTTTGTTGATGGGCATGAATATGCTCATTTGTTTTTGTATATTGCCCATCCCTTCCTTACAGCCAGAAGCTCTAATGCTGCTAGATCACTTCGTTCCGCACTTACATGGACATGGCAACTGACTTACACATTCACCCCCATCATCTTCATCTGTGTAGTACACTCATAGATGGTTTACCCCTACTTCATTCTCCTGAGGCATCTTTTCTTCCCATGACTCCACCCCTCACTTCCCTACCTCCCTCTCTTTAGCATTGTTTCAAATTTTATGTGCAGTCATCCATTCCTTAAAACACTCACACTCCAAATTTTAGGGGAAAATAAAAGTTCTTTCTTTTAAAATGAATGGATAGAAAGAAAGAAAGAAAGAAAGAAAGAAAGAAAGAAAGAAAGAAAGAAAGAAAGAAAGAAAGGGTAAATGAGTCAATCTCAATTCCCACTGAGGATGTGAACCACTGAGCACTGCTTTTGAGTAAGTTCTATTGATGTTGGATGCATGGGAGCAGTAACTGGGAAAATATGCCTCCAATCTACTGAGGTAAAAGTAAAGACTAATTTGGCAACAAAAAAACGTAATATAGTACGGGTTTTTTTAAAAAAATAAACCATAACAGAGAACTGTTTGTTCTCTCTTTTTTTTTTTTAAGGGAAAATTTTGACAATTTTCAAGAATACAGAAAAAAACCCCAAATAAATAAGAAAAACAATTGGAAAAAAATGTTCCATTTTCTTATAGTGCAGGATTTTTCTTTTCTTTTCATGTTACGTGGTATGTATGTATGTGTTGTTGCTTCCCTTATCATCCTTTGTTGTATATAATTATTATACTTTAAAATAATGAAAATAATAATTTTGAACAAAAAAGTTTTTTTAAAAAAGAAAAAAAAAACAATAGCAAAATAAAAAAAAAGTTTCTCGAATGTGGCAATTCTGCTTATCCAAGAACATTCTTACACAACTTTCTTTTATAAATTTTTCTTTCATGCCAAAAAACATGCGGGCAATTTGTTGATGTAAGTTGACAAAATGAAATCAATGTGGTATGATGCTTTTTCCTGCCTATTTCATATGTATTTTCAGTTTCGTTTTTTACCAATCACATTTTTCTTAATTTTTCTTGAACAATTTTCATTTTTAATTTTCTTGGTTCCCACTTCCCTTTTTTTAATACAGTGGCTTACTTGTTCTTGTCACTTTTCATTCAGATTTTTTTTTTCAATTTTGTGTGTATTTTATTTTTCCATTATTTTTCAGTATATAATTTGTTCCGGCTCCATAGTAATACTTAATTGTTGCAAAATGTTTGTTTTAACATTGGCTTTTATGATCTGCATTCAATGTGAACTGTTGATAATTATATGCTTATGCTTTTGTAGGACAAATCAGTTATATTTCCTTACCCTAGTATTATTCTACTTTTCTATTGTCTCTTGTTTCTTTTATATGTTGGAATAGATATTCAGAAAAGAACAAAGGAAGTTACTAACATTGGCCACCAAACATCTGTGCTTTTCTGAAAAGTATAGCTGTAACATTCCTTTTTTTTTTTGGTCAAGAAGATACTCTCAAGTGCACTTTTGGTCCAGTTTCCTATGCTATAAACATTCTACTTTTCTTCCTAGCTGTCTGAGAAGGGGAAAAAAAGTAAAAATTGCTTTTATGAAAACAGAAGAGATTTTTTAAATGACCTGAAGAATAGCATGCAGACAAATACAATAAGGAATTCTGGTTCTAAGAATAAATGATAATTACTTGGAAAATGGAATTCACCTGGCTTGCTAAGCTGCCACTGCTGCACAAAAAGCCCTTTTAAAAAGAATGGAAGGAAATAAGAAAGAAACAAAATGAGGACATCTAAGAAAAAGTGTATTTGGTAGAAAGGAACAGATCAAAGGCTATCTTTTCAGTTTAGGCTTGTACCAGCGGTGGATTGCTCCCGTTTCTGACCGGTTCGCACAATCCGTTAGCGCTGACTGGATGACATCACTGAACTGGTTCCCTCCCACCAGCCTGGTGGGGTTTTCTTCATGTTTTTGCCAGCTTGATTGGTGTAGCAAACGCTGGTGCGCATAACAAACATGAATGCTCCAATGCACCTGCGTGGAGAGGATGTTCCCAGAGCCATAGGAAGGCTTCGTGGAAGGCAGGCAAGCATGTCGGGGCCATAGCAGGTGGCCCTGCCATGCTCCTGACCGCCCTAGCTGCCGAACAGCTGAGAGGTGCGGCCTGAACCTTCCATTTCGGTGCCTCCCGGTCTTACTCTGCTAGACTCTGAAGTGGAACTTCTGGCTGTGGCAGTCTTTCTCATAAGAGAAAGCTTCTAAAAGGTTAAAAAAAAGAGAGGCTCAGACGGTAACAGCTGATCGTCAGAGCTTTTTTTTTACTACCTTCCGGGGGTCCGTTTTTGCACCCAGGCTTCCTTGAAGCCTGCTATGGCAAAAACAGGGGGGGGGGGGTTGT
>JANHFP010005913.1:16960-28289 GCA_032468135.1 Calamaria suluensis | reverse complement strand
CCGATCTACTGTCAAATAAAACTATTTCTAACTGCTTCCAACAAATTATCATTTACCTTGGACAAGGGGACTCAATCTCAGGTCTTGCCAATAAAAACCCTAATTCTAAAACGTGAATTTACTGGATGCCAACCTGTGGACTAAACTCCCAGAATGAATCTAAGAATCACAAGCTCTATTGTGGTAAAATCAGTCATTTATTTGCTCATCATGATATCATCTATATATATAATATCCTTCTGCTGCCTCTGTAGAAACAAACAGATCAATTCCTACACATGAGTATAAATCTGATCCCAGTTACAGTAATATGTGAAATCTATTGAAAATCAGGTCTCTTAGAAATGGAGAACAGACAGAACAGGATGAGGCAGTAAGAATGCTGTAATATGCCATAAAAAGGCAAGAATACCAACTGTGAATGTTTATAGATTTTTTAACAAATCACTTCAATGAATAATTGCTCATCGGGGATAGCAATTCTGTTTCCTGTTCAATTAGTTTTCTGTTTGGAGATCTTTCCAAAATGAAGGCTGATATTAAATAGCAAAATCTATTCCCTCAACTTCTGTTTTCTCTCTTTTTTTTTTTTGCATGCAGGTGTAGCCCAGTTCTCCATAAATTTTCAAAGTGAGACTCCCATACGTAATTCCTCCTATGAGCCAAATCAATTAGGTTTAATTCAGGCAATTCAAGGTGTGAATTTATTTTCTGCTACAAATGCCCAGGAATATATTATCAACAGTTTACTATAGTTATAAAATCCCTGAAGTTATTTCAAGCAGTTAACTTACGTTTACGTCATGAATTAGTTATATTTACATTCACCCATAGAAAAGTAAAATATTTTTAAATGAAAAATATAGTTTTAGGCTTTCAAGTTGTGTGTGTGTGTATGTGTGTGTACAGTACAACTGGAATAATCTTAGAAAGAATATTCTTCCTATAGAAGTTAAATCATCATGCCTTAGGCATGAAAACCAGCTAGGTGACTGAGCCAATTACTCTCCCCTCCCCTCCCCTCCCCTCAATAGGGTTGTCATTGTGGGGAAAATAGAAAGAGGAAACTCTACTGGAGATGTTCATCATTTTGGTTATTTAGAAAAATTATAAAGGCAAGTAATGAATGGTATAAATAAATAATAAATCAATGGTTCAGGCCCATTACCATCATTGTATAACATTGCTTTTAATTTTTATTTTATTTTATTTGTTTGCTTGTTTTTTCCATGTAAATATGTATGTGCATATTTGTGTACAACCCTTTATTTATCTACTGATACATACCCTAACAGAAATCTACAAAATTTGCAAGAGTTCTCCTCACGGTAAATAATTCAGCAGACACAAGAGGTATGGTGAGGAACAGTTATTATTAATAATGCATTAAAATAATCCATAGCTTGGAAATCCAAGATTGGGAAAATACGGTGTTACTTGAATTATAACTGTGTCATTGTAATTTATTTGTATCAAAAGAAGCAGAATGCCCATCTAGTGCCCTATATTATCAAGGACATTTTTATAGAATAGAATAGAAAAGAATAGAATAGAATAGAACAGAACAGAACAGAACAGAACAGAACAGAATTATTTATTGGTCAAGTGTGATTGGACACACAAAGAATTTGTCTTTGGCGCATACACTCTCGGTATACATAAAAAAAAAGTTACATTCATCAAGAATCATAAGGTACAACACTTAATGATGGTTATAGGGAAGACGTATATGTTTAAAATACAGAAGCAAATATCTCTTCAAAAGTCATTTCAAATTCACAGCCTTCCTTTTATTGATTTCATTTGTTCAGTAGCTTAGAATGTATTATTACAAGGCATAATTAGAACAGAAGAGATAACAAGAAAAGGCTTCATTTTACAGCACACACGCACACACACACATTGACATCACATGCCTACGACTTAATCTCAGGACAGAAACATAAACCATATGGTAGTAACTGCAAATACTCACTTGTTGAGATAATCTTCCTACATATGAGGTGCTAGTATTCAGGTCAACACTTTGAAAGATAGCTTGAAGTTGAGTTGCCAAGCATCATAATGTTTAAGATGCTTTGGGCTGACTTTGCTTTGGTGTAAACTTTCCTCCCCATAGGCAAGATGATGAGGTAAGAATAATTTAATCTTACTTTGCTAGAAACCATATGTTTTAGTTTTCCAGGCAAGTGAACTGCTTCTTCTGTAGACCTTCCCTAATTCATCTTCCTGCATGACACTATAATCAGAAAGGATTACAACAATGAGGGCACTTCACCAGAGAAATATAAGAATGTGTGTAGGAACCAACCAGAGTTATTTGAAGTCAGGTGGCAGCCTAAATCAAATAAATTAAATTAAATGTTCAAGAAACTGATACATTTTCAGTAGTAGTATTAATGTAAGACTGTCTTCCTTTCCAGTCAAAACTTCCGTTTTATAAAAAATAAGAAGAATAAATCAGCTCATCTTGTTTTCAAGATCCTTTTTGGTTCTTTCCTTCATCCCATCCACTTTTTACATTGAGCCCAAAATTATTTCTAAGCCCATCACAATATCCACTGGCTGTAGCACCCTTAACATCAGGAGTTTGGACTTGCTTTTGCCAATCTGGTGGTTTTCAGCAAATTTTGGTAAGATTGCATGTCATCAAAAAACATCCAGAATGGTAAAGAGTGGCCTACAATATCAAGCGATGAACAGCCTGTCACAGATCATGTCAAAAGGGGGACTTTTATATTGCTTTCTGTTGCTTGAAATATGCATTCAGTGGCATGAGAAGATACATACTGCCATGAATTAATAGCAGCTGAGCTGATTCAGATAACATAACATGCTAAAAGTTAAGGCTTTTCTTTTTCAGATGTCATCATTTTTGCAAGAGTATAACAAATGTCTGCATGACTGATGAAAATTGGAAGAACCTTAGTCCTTAGTTCTCAACTTACAACAGGAATTGAGTCTGGAATTACAGTCACAAATCACGCCAGTCATTAAGCGGTCACTATGCAACCAAGCCCAATTTTACAATCTTTCCTTTGCAGCTGTCATTAAGCAAAAGTCCCAGGCATTAAGCAAACAAGGTGGTCGTGACGTGAAGCCATTTTAGCCAAAATGGCTAAACCAAAAGTAAACACCCATTTCCAGCAAAAAGCCGTCGTAAACTGTAGTCATGTGAACACGGGATGCTGCAAACAGCTGTACATGCAGGCTGACTGCCTAGTGTCCCAAATATGATCCTGTCACCATGAGGGAGGATGCAGCCATCGGAACTTAAAAACTGGGTCATAAGTAGCCCTAAGGAGGTCTTTTGTAACTTTGAATGTTCGCTAAGTGACCAGTCGTAAGTTGAGAACTACCTGAAAAAGCTGGAAGGGCCCTTCTTTATTCCAACTGCCTTCTCATTGCAGGAGCTCTGAAGGGGAAACCACTGCTGTTGTAGATGGACTTCTTACTTCTTACTTTCAGTTCTTAACAGCTCTTCCCATCAGTTCAGTCTGGATCTGTCTTTTCAATCCTTTTGTTCTCTCCTTGGTTCAGGAAAGAACAGCCCTCCCCCTTCTTGCACATGACATATTTTTATATATTTATAGAAACCTGCTTAGATATTTGTAGAAGTACGATAGTATTTCCATCCAGCTTCATTAACCATTCTTCATAGGGCTTGAGTTATCCTTTACTATTCTGCTAGTTCTCCCTGGACCCTCTCAACTTCCTTCTGCTTGGTACCCTGAAAAGAAACGAGTACTCCAAGTCAGAGGTAGGTTTTAGCAGGTTTGGACCAGTTCTGGAGAACCGGTAGTGGAAATTTTGAGTAGTTCGGAGAACCTGAGGTAAAAATTCTGACTGGCCCCACCCCCATCTATTCTCTGCCTCCTGAATCCCAGCTGATCAGGAGGAGATGGGGATTTTGCAGTAACCTTCCCCTGGATTGGGGAGCAAATGGAGATTTTACAGTATCCTTCCTCTGCCACGCCTGCCAAGTCATGCCCACCATGCCACACCCACAGAACCACTAGTAAAACATTTTGAAACCTACCACTTCTCCAAGTAAAGTTTAGGCAGCTTGGTGTCATCTGTAAATTTCCATTCAATTTGTTCTTTATAATGATGCTGAATAGCATTGGATTAAAGCAGAGCCACAGAGGTTCCCACTTAGACCTTCCCTTCAGATTAATTCAGAACTATTTATGAATATCAGTCACATGCAAATCCACAGCACTATAATATCCTCTAGCATGCATTTATCTATCACACTCAAAAGCAAATGGGAAGAGGATGTTTTAAATCCTTACAACAAGAATACTAATTATGTGTGCATTTATGCAATCTATTTAAAACTGTCACGATATAATACAAAATTATAAAGACGTTCAAAAGTTCTCCAGGCTCAAAATCCAAGAAGTGTAAACTAGACCATTTTTAGTAGGGTCACAGACCCAGCATTACAAATAAAAACATTAAAAAAACAATAATACAAATTTAAAACAAATTAGGTCTTTTTAAAAAAAAATCCACTCAACCATTTTTCCTCAGCTTATATAGTAGAGATATATAAATTGCCTTCTAAGGAGCCTCATCTATAAATAGCTTACTTCCTCAGATGGGTTGTAGATTTAACATCTATCAAATTCAGCCAATTTTTCTCCATGCCATACAAGTATCATGTTGTAGTGTGCAGGTTTTCTCCAGCTTGTTCCAGATGTACCGTATGAAGTAAACACCTCCCTCCACCCTGGTGTCCCTATGCAGCTCCAATTTTGCCTGAACTTTGACTGGCAATCACAAACCATAAATTAAAACATTCTCATTAGTGAAGCAAAGGGCTGACAGACATAATAGACAAAGCACTCAAGAGCAGCCTCTGGGCTAAGGAAGGGTAGGCATTTAAAACCCTCTCTTTATTAATATTTTAAGAAGGGAGAAAAATTGACACACAGAGAGTAAATCCAGTCTGGGTTTTATGTTAAGAACATTTCTGCTTCAGAGCAGTTATCTCTCTTTGCCAGAATTGCCCTAGGGATTAAGATAGTTTTTAGGGATCAAATACCTTGGAGATTTATTGTAGCACTGACTGTTTACTCACATTAAAATACAGAATTTAGCTTACTTCTCTAGGCATTCCACTTTCCACTCAGTAACTCTCTGCATATATAATATCTCCCCATATGCACAAATTCTCCCTTTTTTCATGCTTTCCTCCACAGTCTTCCTCATGTAACAACTACAAATTACATTCTTAATATCCATTGCTGGAGTGGGAAAGGACTGGTCTCTATTTATATTTTTCAATGCACATCAGATGAATGAGTAGGGGGGGAAATCTAACCCAACTGGGTTCCATTGCAGCAATAAAATGGAATCTATAATATATTTAAATAAGGGTAACTGTTTAGAGTGATGAGATCTGGGCTGCAAAATTCCAGATGAGCACTAGGTGTCAACAAAAAGTTGTATTGTTGTGTATCTTTTCGTTACCACCTTGTCATCTAAACCCTTGCAACCCAGTTCTAATTCAACTGTTGACATGCAATCCAGATGGACGTCATAAAATAAGACGGTGTCTTGATTGAATTAATGTACTCTATGGTGAACCACAATGTTTTCTGTTGTGCCCAAAGAACAAGATTGTACCCATTCCCTCTCCTATCTGAAAGTAAGCTGAAGTGGCAGTGGCCTGTGCTGTCCCACTCACTCATGCACACATGTAACTGTGGTTTAGTGAGTTTATTAATATTCCCCAGCAATTCCCTTCATTCAAAAACAGAGAACTGTTCCAATTAAGTCCAGCCATGAGCAGACCAATGCTAGTCCACAGAGCAATGGCCAGAGTCCACAAGGCGGTTGAAATTTTTACAGTCAAACTTAAATCTAAAACCCAAGAGAGTTTGCGGAGCAAGAAAACTCCAGCATTTCCGCAACACCGTCAAGGCACGGTGTCAATTCAAAACGAGGCAGGAATCACAATGACCAGAAGACACACAGTTAGGAAACAAACACATTGTTCCCAGCATCACCTCCATCTGTCTGCTGTGCTAAACAGAGAGCTTCCAGTGCAGCCCGTCAACAAGGCTTTCTCCTCTCTGGTGATCTCTGTTCCTTCCTTTTTTCTGCCCTACGTGTTCTTGGATCAGGACAGAAGGTAGTTCCTCCTCCTCCTCCTCACAGACTGGCTGCAGCTGCATGTTTTCCCCACCTGGAGCCTCAGCCAAATTTCCACAGATGGCTGCTTGGAGTCATCAATCAACTCAACTCCTAATGTTCCAGGAACGGGTTCATCCTTCCCTGAGTTGACATCTAGAGAGGTGTCTGGGGAAGCGTCCAGGGAGTCATCACATGGGTGATGGGATTAAATTCTCCACTGCACTGAAGGCAGCAGGTAAGTGTAGATATCCTAGACATGCTGAACGAATTTAGTTCTTTCCTTCACCATCTTTGTTGCCATTTCCTGAAGTCTACCATCCAAAGCATCCATCTACTTCTTCAACTTACTGGTAGGATGGATTCTGATTTCCTTCGGCTGACACTTAGCATGACTTCAGGAACTTCTTTACTTTATTGAAAAAGTATTAAAGTACATCAATGAGTTCATTAGCTATTTTGCATTATTTGAAATTACTGTTCAACTTCAAGTGGCCTTGAACTGTGAGAGGATTGCAGGGAAGAATTAAATTCCACTACACTGCCAAGGAATCCTGCAATGCCTTGATGTAGCATGGATTTTATGTTTCACTCTTTCTTTCCTTCCTTCTTTCTTTCTTTCTTTCTTTCTTTCTTTCTTTCTTTCTTTCTTTCTTTCTTTCAGAAAAAGAAAGTAAACCACAGCTCATCCTGAGATGAGACTTAACAAGAAAGCTTTTTTTAAAAAAAGTTGAAGAAGCGAAGATAAATATTCAGCTACCTCAGACAAATTAAGTGCAGTCCAATTCATATACAAGTGATGTAGATATAAGGGGACATGATATCTTGGTGATGAAACTTGCCAGCTGCAACCCAGTTTCAAGATCTGAGTGTCGCATGACAGGATGAGTTCATGTTACCTGCTCCACCTTCTGCCCACCTAGAAGTTTGAAAGCAGGCAAATGCAAGTAGATAAATAGGTACTACTTCAGTGGGAAGGTAACAGTGTTCCATTCAGTGTATAGTCATGTGCCCACATGATAATGGAAGTATCTTCTGACAACTCTGGCTCCCCAGCTAAGAAAAGGAATTGAGCATTGCCCTCTAGAGTCAGACATGATTGGACAGGGGAAACCTTTCAGATATGATATACAAATGCTAAGTGGTATGTTCTTGACATTTAACCCTTTCAAACTTGTTATCTGGAAGACAAATACCTATTATAGTGATTTTACCAAATCAATTAAACAATGAAATTGCTCATCCAGGTCCAATGGGTCTATCTCTATGACATATACAGGCTAGAGGTGGGATTCCCTTCCCTTCCCTTCCCTACTGGTTTGCAAATGTGAGCATGTGCCACTTCACTGGCTTCACTTTCATGTGCCACTTCTGCACATCTGCACGGCCTTCTGAACCTATGCAGTAGTTGTGCATTACATCTGGGCGGAGCCTCCCACAGTTGCCACTAGTGGTTTGATCAGAAAAGAACCATCTGAATCCCACCACTGATACAAGCATACTTAAAACTAACTATGCACTATGGCAAATTTTCATATTTTTGTTTGGGTTAATACCAGGAGCGTTCACAGGATACAAATGGTGTATGTGACATCACACACATCACGAAATCATTCTGCAAATGAAGTGAAATATATATTTGGCCTCATTCGAGCAATGACATCATAATGACGGTGATGTCCTGCTGTTTTCCAAAAGGATGTTCATGCTTAACCTACTGTCCCTGGTCAATGTAGCAGCCTACATTCTACAGACATGGGAACTAAGCACCTGTTTGCCAACATTCCCCCTTCCTCCTTTTCTTCAGAGAGAGGGGGGGAAACCCTGTCTCAGGACCCCATGCTCTATACTCTGACTATGATTCTCTTTCTAGATATTGTAATACTTAAATTACTTAAGGTATTTCTTAAACACCACAAGACCTTTAGTCATTTTTCTGCAAAAGAAAAACCATCTGGCAACATATATTGTCTAGCACCTGGAAATACCAGCTTTTTATTATAGCTTCCAGTTCTGTGCTGTCAGTGTTTCCTGCCAGTATCCCACAAATCCTATCATTCCCCGAGGTTCAATCCCTAATCTGTTCCAGCAGCATTTTCACTGCTGTCATGTTCACAGACTTTGCTAAACCATCTTCTTGCCTTTTTTTGCCACTTCTTTCTCTGTCATGAGCTGGGAATGTAAAGATGTGTGGCTTTCGCAACTTCTCCATTGTCTCCTCAGGATGGCATTTTAAAGGATTTCAAGCAGATGCATAAGCTTTGGTCTGCCTTTTATAGACCTTGGTAGCTTGCTGCTCAAGATAAATTGTCTTCTGGAAGCAGATGTATTCCTAGCAAGCTCTGGGAAGCCAGCACTCTTGGCTGCTTGTGCCACAAACCTGCAGGGTGAGCTCCAATGGTGCATCATTGCTTTTCATGCAGGATAATTTTGCTGCAGGCTATTCTTCCTGTCTGGCTGAAGGGACAGGTACAGTTCATGCTGGGGTGTTTGGTGGAGTTGGATGAGTGGGGAATGTTTCTAGAGATATAATGTTTCTCCTTTTCATCAAATCTAGACAGAATTCTAAAAAGCAGAGACATCACCCTGCCAACAAAAGTGTGTATAATCAAGGCTATGGTTTTTCCAGTTGCAATGTATGGCTGTGAAAGTGCCAAAAGAATTGAAACCTTTGAACTTTGGTGCTGGAGAAGACTACTGTGAGTCCCCTGGATTGCAAAGCAATCCAACCAGTCAGTCCTAGAGGAGATCAGCCCTGACTGCTCTTTGGAAGGCCAGACCCTGAAGATGAAACTGAAATACTTTGGACACCTAATGAGAAGGAAGGACTCACTGGAGTAGAGCCTGATGCTGGGGAAGATTGAGGGTCAAAGAAGAAGGGGATGACAGAGAACGAGGTGGCTGGAAGGAGTCACTGAAGCAGTAGACGTGAGCTTAGGTGGTCTCCAGAGGATGGTAGAGGACAGGAAGGCCTTGAGGAACATTGTCCATGGGGAAATGCAAGATGGACAGTGTGCAATAAATGAATGTGTGGCCAACAATACATAAAAAGCAATAAACAATTTTGGAAGATTTGTATTGGTGTGTAGTGGGAATAGGATATCTCTTCAAATTTCCATGTACATTTATGCACCTTCAGCTGTTGAACACTTTCAATATTAAATTTATTCTTTTTTTCTTTCTCACTGTCTTTGTTCTATTGCACTAATTGCTGTTCCATTGTATTGTAAGAAAAGCAGCAGAAGGACATTGAATATAGAAATATATTCGAAATATCACAAGATAGAAATACACCAGTGGTTCCCAAAGTGGGTGGTACTGGGGGGGATGACATAGGGGGGCAATAAGAGGCAAGGGGAGGGGCAGAGGAGTGCTGGAGGTGGGCAATGGGTGAAATCCTCCCAGTTCAGACCAAGGCTTCTGGCTGCTTGGCCCACTATTTTTTTCTACCGGGTTCTTGGGGGTGGGTGTCATGTGACTGAATGGGTGTGGCTTTGAGTGACATCAAGTTGGACATGCCCACTCAGACCCAGGACACATCCCCAAGTCACACCCACAGAACTGGTAGGGGTGGGGGCACTGAGGATGAGTTTGTAGCACCAAGGTGGACTGAAAAAGTTTGGGAACCACTGCAACACACCAATGCAAACAATTAGAAGAACAATTTATTTGCTTGATGCTCTGAAAAGCAGAAACATTGTCAGGCCCTGCTCCTCAGAGCACCTGGCTCAATGCAGCCATTCCATTTTGTGTTCATCTAGAGAAAAAAAATAGGTTTCAATCATTCACTCAATCTCCTACCAATGAATTTCTGATTTAGTGCACTTTGAAAACATTGAGGATGCTGCAAGAACACGAGAGAGAGAGAGAGAGAGAGAGAGGATGATGATGATAGATAGATAGATAGATAGATAGATAGATAGATAGATAGATAGATAGATAGATAGATTTTAAATTTCTGTTTATTTAAACAGGGGTGAGGCTGGTTTTAAACAGCTTCCATCCACTGCCTTTTCTAAAGCTCCCTGCTCCACCACTACAATCAACATCACAACCCCCCCCCCGCCCACGCTCCAGAGTCAAGCGCCGGTTCCGTTTTGAACTTTCCTAGGAAGGCAGGAGGTTAAACCAAACTGTTAACTGTGTCTTTTCAAAACTGACATTTAATACAGGACATAAATCACCGGGCAAGCCTGTTACTCCTTCAGGAATGCAATTACATAGGGTCAAATAAAACATAAAAGGGCCCAACAAGTTTTAAAATGTAGCATGTTCGCCAAGCTAGGCAGGAAGGAATGCCAAGCAGTCCAGCTATGCTAACATCCACATGTTGGCCTGTGCGAAGGGTGGGCAGGGGAAGGGGGGGGGGGGAGAAAGGCTGACGGATTAGACGGAAAGGTTTCTCTTCTTTAATGATGATGCTGTTAAGGAGAGGGCTAAGCATTCCACTGGAGGGGCGCTCAGCACTCTCTGCCGGCTGCTGTGTTCATTCAAAGCAGGTGTCTTCTCTGTGTTTCATTATTTTAATTGCCAACTGAGGGCCCATTAGAAGGGCCGGAGCCACTCCACAAACACAGAAAAGGTCTCCGATACAGGCAAGCCTGAAGAGGGGAAGGAGAGGGAGGGGTCCCCATCCTTACGTCCTTTCAGGTTTTGAACCTGTTGTCCCGGCAACCATTAATCAAGTCTTTGAAGGTAGGCCTCAGTGCCAGGGAGCCATCTTTATCGGTCATCAACTGCCTTTGTCTAATGCACTCCATCTGAGCAGCATGCTGCTTTGGCCCTTTGATGCCCCCTCTGCTCTTTTTACGAGATAAAGATCCCCTGAGCCAAGTTCTTTATCTTTCTAAGAGACAAAACCACATGCATGCTGCCCGCCACTGTGGGATAACTTGAGATGAGGGAGCCAGGCCCTCCAGCTGATGAAGGTGGATCCCACTTTTCAAGAGCAGGATCTTGTTGATAGGCAAGATGGTTCCATTTGAGGAAGGTTTGCTGCTGTTCTCAAGCTTTATTATGCAGGATTTGTTTTGCTTTGGACGGAGCTTGTGCAATAAGTTTCCATACTCTTGTGTTTCTCCAGCCATTAAGCCTGTGGAATGTTTTTATTTTATTTTATTTTATTTTATTATTAAATTTATATACCGCCCCTCTCCTCGCGGACTCGGGGCGGTGCACAGCCATAATA
>JANHFP010005913.1:3959-14382 GCA_032468135.1 Calamaria suluensis | reverse complement strand
AAAAATGCTCTCTTGTCTTCTTTTTAGAAAATGATTGACCTAAAGTCATTCAGCTGAATGACATTCAGTCATTAATGCTAAAGCAGGACATGTGCTGGATTGTAAGGAGGTGGATTCCCAGGACAACCGGGTACATTCCAGAAGGGTAAGAGCCAAATCTATCTGGACGTTACATGTGGGAAAAGGTGGATGAAGGTAGCACCTCCCTAATAATTTGCAAAGGATAACATAGATGCAGATAGCCGACTCCTCAGTCTCTTGCACAACTTTGTATCTATGTGTGAAAACAATAAAGAACTCAACTTGGAGAGTCACCAGGTATCATTCCTTGTTTCTAGATTAGTGCCTTAACCACTGAACCACCATGCTTCTCTTTTATATTTTACATCCACATCTCAATACATTTATAATATTATGTATTTTGAAGCTGCTCTCAATCAACCTTCAGTCCTACAACAAAGACTATCAGCTCTATTGTGAAATGGGAACTTTTAATTAATTTCTGCTTACAATCAAAGGAGAATAACCTTTCAAAACCTCGGATGCTGACAATTACAAGAAATCAGGTCAAGAAGTACTTATTCATCAACAACATCATTATCAGTAGCAGCATATCATACAGTAACTCTTTCTTGAATATTCTTGAATATTAAGCCATCCTCTGCTACTTTCACATGGTCTCCTCCAAAACACTGGCCCCTGCAGCCCAAACCAGTGGTGCTGCAGACTGGGAAAATCAGTATAGTGAAGAAAACTTAAATCAATTGCAAAGTAAACCCTTGTTCTTGGATCTTTGGCTATGCTTAATTAATACTTTAGTATCAACAAATATATCCTCACTTTCAGTCCATCAATTTAAGAAGAATAGAACCCAAATAGCCACACCTTTCGCCTATTCTGTCAATATTACAAGTAGGCTGGATTACTCAGACTCAATGTAAAATTCCAAAGAGCAGTTATGAGGGTTCAGCATTCAACAGGCCATCACATCAAATTCTCTTCTGTGTTTATCCCATTTCATATTGTACCAGCGCATGTTGGTGCTTAGAATTAACCTTTTATCTGAAACAGGGTGGACTTGGTTTAAATAATGATTTAAATCACTAGTAAAAAGGCTTGATTTAAATCAATTCAACTTATTATTACATAAGTACACAATAAGAGTTTGTTGTATGCTGGTGTGCATAATTCCTGGAAGCATTTCATCTCAAATGTTTATCTGAACACAGGTCTTAACATTTTAGAACTAATCAATCTGAAACTGGCAAGGTTTCAATATGATTTTTTGGTTGGTGTTGAAAGCTGTTTTGATGTTGTGTTTATAGAGGATTCTGCTAATTTTATCTGTGGTGCCTTTGATGTAAGGGAGGAGGGCAATGCCGTTATCATGTTCTATGTCTTTGGTTTTTTTGGGTGACTGTTTTTTGATTAGGTTGGTAATAGTAGTTTTTTTGAATCCATTGGCAATTAATACATTTGAGAACATGTAATTCGGATTTCAGGTGGTCCTTGTCAACTAGAAGTTTGGTTCTGGAGATGAGAGTTTTGGCTAGGGAAATGATTTGTGTAGGATGGTGATGGGACCGTGCATTTAGGTATCGGTTAGTGTGTGTTTTTTTCCTGTAGATGGTGTGTCCTAGGGAGCCATTAGTTTTTTTTATAGATTAGGATGTCCATTATATACCCCTTAAATATTGTGGTGATTTCTTTAACAACCATAAGCAAAAAGTTTATAAAATCAGACACAGTCATGAGATGCCTGACTTAATGACTGCACCACATAATAATCAATTTTCTAGCCTCAATGTGGTTCTAAGTTAAGGACTACCTGTACATTTTTAACACATTCACCTTATTCATAGAGAAGAAATACAATGTGTATCTTCTCTGCTATTGCAATGCAGAATCCCCACTGTGAGGGTTAAAGTCTATGGTTATATTGTAATTTTATTTGACAGATGCATTTCAAAAACTTTGCATGATTGGGAAATGTAGGGCAATCAAGATGCTTGATCTTATGAATGACTGTAACTACATTCAGCTTAAAAGGATTACACATAAGTTTCTGAACTTCCTATCCCTAGGGGAAGTGGACTACAATGCAGCAGGACGGGCCTTTGTATGTATATCTTCATCCCTGCATAATGATGGAAACCAAATTTCTGAAAAGGCAAAGCAGTAAAGTATAATTAAATGAAAAGCCTAATCAGCACTTTCCATTTTTAATTAGTGAAGGAAAGATGATTATATTATATTTAAAATATTATGTATGATTAGACAGTCAGTGTAACATTATATTGCACAGAAAACTGATAGTCTGACATAATTCTAAAACACATCAAGAATGTGTATGCAGTTCATAAAAAGTACATTTTTGCATGTATAAAGGCAATTAATTTTAACTTTCTGGAACATTGACACATGGAAATCTGTTCAGTAGAAAAGAAACTAGTTGAGAATCTGCTGCAGAAATCAAAATGCATCCTTCTGTTTTATTGGCAAAGAACTATTGTTGTTGTTGTTAGTTGCGAAGTCGTGTCCAAGGTCCCTTACAACAGTTATTTTATTATATTCTAAAATATAAATTAGTAAAACAAACAAACAAAATGAAACAAAAGAGAAGTTCAACCCTAACAACAAGAAAAATGTGAAGGAATAGCACTTTAAATTATAATGGCTTGTCCATTATATCTAAAAGAAAAGGTTCAGGTTTCATTTATATTTGTAACTTAAATATTATTTTGCATTGTTATGGTTATGTTTATCAAGTATGTTGTCACATACTGCAAGAACCTGGATTTTGGCTACATTTCTAGAACTTATTAGAAATCTCTTTATACATTTTTGCTTGTCTACCTGGGTCAAGTACCAATGGTACATCATTTTATGAAACTTTTCTTTTAAGTATAATTTAATGTAAATTTTAGTCCATTATCCTGTTTATCTAGCATTATATTGTACTAAAAAAATTGCACACTTTAACATATTCTTTGTCTAGGTTCATCTTTAAAGGTAAAGGTTCCCCTTACACATATCTGCTAGTCATTCTTGACCCTAGGGGGTGGTGTTCACCTCCATTTCAAAGTAGAAGAGCCAGTGCTCTCCAAAGAAATCTCCATGGTCATGTGGCTGGCATGACTTAATGCCAAAGGCACTGTTACCTTCCCACCAAAGTGGTCCTTATTTTTCTGCTTTCATTTTTATGTGCTTTCAAACTGCTAGGTTGCCAGAAGCTGGGACAACAAACAGGAGCTCACCACATTACGCGACACTAAGGAATAAAAATGTTGAATTGCCGACTTTTCAATCAACAAGCTCAGCCTCTTAGCCACTGAGCCACTTTATTGAACTTTATTGACATTTTAGAAGTTGCTAATTACTTTTCACCATCCTTATAAATAAACATGTTTAGGAACAGCATTTATACAGAAACTATTTTTCTTAAGGAGAGGAAAATTAAGTTTACCTCCATGGTCTTTGAGATAGATGTTATTGTCACAACAAAAACATGCATATTTGTCACTCTTAAGCAACTTTTGAAGAGTCTGTTACTATTTTGCAAGCAACAGCTGGTGTTTTATACATTATGTGTGGATTTGCTTGATATTTCTATGTAATAGAGGCAGACAGGAAGGATATTTCAGTCATCCATAAGAAATTGACAACCAAGAGTCAAAAAAGAAG
Organism: Calamaria suluensis; assembly: GCA_032468135.1. NCBI lineage: Eukaryota > Metazoa > Chordata > Lepidosauria > Squamata > Calamariidae > Calamaria > Calamaria suluensis. The sequence goes on along the minus strand of JANHFP010005913.1, from coordinate 10,698 downwards.
AGTCAAGCTAAAGTACCTTTAAAATAATGAAATGTGATTTTATGACAAAAGTTCCCACAAGTTGAGCAGTTTTAGGTCTAGGCCAGTGATTGCTAACCTTTTTGCCAAAAGTGAGGGGTGCCTGGGTAGGTTGCACGTCTGTGTACCCATAATTCAATTCATCCCACCCTCCCTAGAAAGGCTCTGGAGCCTGGGGAGAGTGAAAAACAGGCCTTCCCCACCGCCCAGGTCCTCCAGAGGCTGGAATCAACCTCTTTCCCAACTTCTGGTGGGCCTGAAATCAGCTGGCCAGCACCCGCATGTGCATCAGAGCTGAACTAGGACATTGCTCGCGTGCCCACTGATATGGCTCCGCGTGCCACCTGTGGCACCCATGCCATAGGTTTGCCATCACAGCTATAGAGTTTTGTGACAGCTTCCAAAACCAATGCCTTTAATGTCAGATAATATTTCATGGATCATTATTGCTTGGAATTACTACCTACTATATCAGAGACATACTCTTGTGATTTGATTAGTATACTTATAGTGGAAGGAATGATGAACAATAAACAAAAAGATTGCGAGGATGACCTAGTTAAATATCTGTTAATTAATTTTATTAGATTTAGGTATTGTCTGACTCCAAAATGATTCTGTTTTCTAAAGAGTGACACTTCTAGTTTTTCACTGAACTCTTAAGTTGCACACAAAGGACATTTTTTTATAAAGGTGGGGATTCTGCTGCAGCTATATTAAGCTTCTGCAGGAGAGAAACCCCTCCCCCCAGCAAAATAACTCAAAGGATAACACATTCATTCTGGCATACATATTATGAACTGCATTGGTTTCATTAGAAGAGTATTATCCTGAAATAGGATTATAAGTAAATCTTTCTGGTTAGATAGACAAAGTGTACAGTGAGACAGAAATGAAATGCAAAAAAACCCTCAACCTGAATGAGTTTATTCATTCATAAAACAGTTGCTGGGCATGGAGCTCACAACCTTGCCTTGGTGAATGCCTAAATAATACATGCGATCTGAAATCCCCCCAATCTCTCATAGATTAAATGATGTCTTTTCAATCTTTAAAATGTCATAAGCATTTTTGCCGCCGACAGATAAATGCATTATGGTGATCTGAATTAAATTTCCATCTTCTTCAAGAAACAAAGCATGCTGTGCAAGCTGACACCGATGTTAATAGTACTTTCTTCTTATTGTATCTGCTGTTCTTCAGGTCAACATCTCTTGGCTTCACTTCTGCATCCTGCAGAGACTATGAAAAGCAGCCTCAGGCAGCCTTTTTTCCCCTGGATCTTTGTCACTGTTCTTTATCTAATATGGCTCACCCCACACACACACACACACAAATTTATTGCATCAAGTTTTATTAGTTTCTGCCTACCCATTTACTATTCACCTTATGTGCATTATGAATAAAATAATGAAAGTTTTACCAGGGATTATTTTCATTCTTCCAAGGAAAGCATTCAGATATGTGATACACATAAACTAGTCAGCATGTGGAAAGGAGATGTCAGCAAGAAGCAATTGGATGCAGTCAAGCAGTAGACCTTTTATATCCTTAGCGCTGTAAAATGTTATCTTCCTTGGGAATAAACCGATTGGGTTTAGTGATTTACTCTCTAGCAAGCATCCCAAAAAACAGGGTGTGTTTTTTAAAAAAATGTGTACCAATGTGGAATCAAAGTAGAGGGGTGAACCAAGTAGACATGGCAGCTGCTAATCCTGCCCTTTCTGGTGACCAAGACTTACTAAAAACAAAGAACACACCAGCACATGCCACATTTGTCCAGAGGGTAGCAAAATACACAGACCATAGTTGTTTCTGGTTGCTGGATATATTGCTGTATGCACCACCCATGTACAAGTCAATATAGGTTGCGATAAACACTAAGTGAAGACAGCGCTACTGTATGAATTTAAGAAGCAGTGTAAATAGACGTGGTAAATCATAAACCAACCAATCCTCCTGCTGCACGATCTGCTGACCAATCACCAAGCTTCACGGATATTAGGTTCCTTGGGAAGCTATGCTTGATAACACACATCACATGCAGAGAAAACACACCCAACACTACTAAACCACCACCTAGTGAGATATAGGCACTCTGCGATGCCAAAACCCTTCACCACACCCAGTAATATTGGTTTTTTTGTTGTCGAGTGAGATCTCGACAGACAGTATGAGCATACCATGCATTTGAATTCTCAAGACCATCCCTTTACACAGGTTTCCTGATATTATACTATCTATTATCAGATCTGGGATGCCAAAAACTAAATGAGTTAAGGCCTCTGTTTCTTGACTTCCATTAGATAGTTGTCCAAATTACTGAAGCCCTTAATTGGTAGTTTTGAACATCTGCTTCCTACTTTTGAAGAAATTGGAGAGTACCAATAAAGTAGAATAATTGTCTTTCATGATTGAAATGAGGTGTCCTTGGTGCTCCTTGTGCGTGTTTGTTTTCTTGCAGATGTTTCATTACCTACCCAAACTAGGTAACATCATGAGCACTGATGATGTTACTTAGTTAGGCTAATGAAACGTCTGCAAGAAAACAAGCAAGCTCAAGGAACTCCTCAAATTAGAGGATAATAATAAAATGATGAAAAGTGCAAATTTTGTGATCCATATAATGCATGTGTCTCTTTTCTGGCTCTTGGTATTCAATCTGCCAGTTGTAATAAATCAATTCATTTAAAGCTCATGAAGATGTGTTTTAACTTTCTTCTTATATTATATCGCAGAGAATGAAAAGGTAGCTGTTGATTTTATAAATAACTCATGGCAGAATCTACAAAGATACTTCTTGAATACTGAAAGTCACTTCATTATTTTATTTATTTATTTGTCGATTACATATTAGGTAATATATATAAATATAAGCATGAATTGGATATAAAAATGAATACAAATAAAGAGAACATTAGGACAGGAATGGTAGGCATGCTGGTTCTCTTATGCACACCCCTTTTGATGATTTAATCCAAATTGTTGCTCTAATTTGGAAAATCAAGTAGATTCAGAGATTTAATTGAATTGTCTTGGAACTGAATCTTGAAACCAATGGTTCACACAGTGTTGTGATAATTAGTTCACAATATTTTATTGGCATTAGAGCTCTTGCTGCCTTATTGCAGCTGAAGTTTCTTGTTTGACTTGTTTGGCCTTTTGTATAATATATTACAGTAATCTGACCAAATGGTCACTAGAGGAAGGACCCCTAAAACTAAATTATCCCCTTTCTAGAGGACATTACAGCAGTGATACTAGCTGAAGTTGGTAAAAGATGCTCCATGAACCAGAGGTGCTTAAGCCTTTAATTATAGCAATAGATCCAGGAGTGGTACATATAATCCATTAGGATAAGGAAGAGAAATATTTTTCAGACTGAAGGCTGTGCTTGGCACTTAAAGTGTGTGTGTGTGTGTGTGATAAGTATGACCAGGATAAAAAGTTAATTAAATACAAATAATGTTATTAATAATTTTCACAGATAATAAAAAAATCACAATTCAGCAGCATTTGGAGAACTCTGGAAACCACACCAATGGTTTTATGGGACGTACCCATTGTGGTTTTGTGAAAATGTTAGCATCTCTAAAAGCAATTCATCCTGGTAACAACAATATGCTATTAGGGCCTTATAGAATAGAATAGAATTCTTTTATTGGCCAAGTGTGTTTGCATAGACAAGGAATTTGTCTTTGGTGCATAGACTCTCAGTGTACGTAAGAAAAAATAAAATATATTCATCAAGAATCATAAGATACAACACTTAGTGACAGTCATAGGTTACTAATAAGCAAATCATACTAGGAAACAATAAAAACAATATAAGTTGTAAAGATACAAGCAACATGGATATAGCCATAAGTGGGAAGAGATAGATACTAGTAAGGATGAGAAGAAGAATAGTAATTCAGACTTAGTAGTTAATTTGACAGTGTTGAGAGAATTAATTGTTTAGCAGAGTGATGGCATTAGGGGGGAAAACTGTTCTTGTGTCTAGTTGTTCTGGTGTGCAGTGCTCTATAGTTTTAAGTGTAGGAGTTGAAACAGTTTATGTCCAGGATGTGAGGGGTCTGTAAATATTTTCTTTTTGACTCGTGCAGTATACAGGCCCTCAATGGAAGGCAGGTTGGCAGCAATTGTTTTTTCTGCAGTTCTAATTATCCATTGAAGTCTGTGTTTGTCTTGTTTGGTTGCAGAGCCAAACCAGATAATTATAGAGGTGCAGATGACAGACTCAATAATTCTTCTGTAGAACTGAATCAGAAGCTTTTTGGGCAGTTTGAGCTTTCTGAGTTGGCACAGAAAGAACATTCTTTGTTGTGCTTTTTTGATGATGTTTTGATGCTAGGTGTCCATTTTAAGTCTTGAGATATGATAGAACCTAGAAACTTGAAGGACTCTATTGTTGATCCTGTGTTGTCTAGTATTGTAAGAGGTGGTAGTATAGGAGGGTTTCTCTTAAAATCTACCACCATTTCTACAGTTTTGAGTGTATTTAGTTCAAGATTGTTCTTGTTGCACCACAAGGCTAGTTGTTCAACTAGCAGATTCATTGTTGTCTCGAATGAGACCAATCACTGTTGTATCATCTGCAAACTTCAATACTTTAACAGAGGTTTTGAGGTGCAATCATTGGTATATGGAGAGAAGAGAAGTGGAGAGAGGACACAGCCCTGGAGGGCTCCTGTGCTAATTGTACAGGTATCAGACGTGATTTTGCATAGCTTTACCAGCTGCTTCCTGTCTGTTAGGAAGCCTATGATCTATTACAAGTGTGGTCAGGTGGAGCTAGCTGATTTAGTTTAGTTAGAAGAATATCTGAAATGAAGGTATTGAATGCTGAGCTGAAGTCTACAAAGAGGACCCTTGCATGTGTCTTTGGAGATTCAAGATGTAGGTCAGTGATGGCTAACCTTTTTGCCATCGCGTGCCAAAAGTGGGGGGTGCCCAGGGGGTTTGCACATCCGCGTGCCCACGCCCATAATTCAATTTTCTCCACCATCCCTAGAAAGGCTCTGGAGCCTGGGGAGAGTAAAAAACAGGCCTTCCCCACACCCCCAGGGCTTCCAGAGGCTGGAAACAGCCTCTTTCTTGACTTCTGGTGAGCCTCGAAGGCCCAAATATCAGCTGGCCAGTGCCTGCATGTGCATCAGAACTGAACTAGGACAATGCTCATGTGCCCACTGATATGGCTCCACTTGCCACCTGTGGCACCCGTGCCATAGGTTCTCCATCAAGGATGTAGGTTATAGTGCAGAGTCATATTAAGAGCATCATCTGTCGATCTATTTTCTCAGTAGGCAAATTGTAAGGGATCTAACAGCAGATCCGTGATGATTATCAGGTGGGCCAGCACTAGCCTTTCAAAGGTCTTCATAACAATAGATGTCAGAGCAACTGACTGCTCTGGTCTGAAGTCATTCAGTTCCTTGATGGAGGGTTTCTTTGGCACTGGCGTGATAGGAGAGTGTTTGAAGCAAGAAGAAACATAGCACATCTCTAGAGATTTATTAAAGATGTGGGTGAAGATGTGGGCCAGTTGGTCAGCACAAGCTTTTAAGCAAGAAGGAGTTATCTCGTCTGGGCCTGGTGCTTTTCCTGGCTTTTGCCTATGAAATAGACCTTGCACCTCATTCCCTGTAGTCACCAGAGGGGGTGGTCCCAATGGGGTGGGGAAGGTTGTAAGAGGCTTGGCTGATGTTGGTGTGTCTCAGATGGGTATTGTGGAGATTGCCTGCATGAGTTTCAGTTTGCTCTCCTGATTTGCAAGGGTATCATTTGACATAACAGATAATCAGCTGAACTGCAGACAACTTGAGAAGTCTCCCATCTAATTTAGGAAAGGAGCAGAAGACATATAATATGAAAAGCCAAGTGTGGAATAGGAAAAGCCAAGCTGTCAACAATGGTCAGCTAGTAAGCTTTGCAAACTTGGCAGATGTCTGGGCTTCCAGAATTTCTTCGCCTAGGTAGCATCCTTCATGCTGACTTTCTCTCTGGGTGATAAAATAAATGTTACTGGCTGTTTCACAGGATAATAGTATCACTGTGTGAACACCATGTCTGAAAGAATTATTGGCAAAAGAAATATTTCTTAGCATCAGAAGCTTATGATTAATACACCAGAGTCTGTCATCCCAATGTCAACTGTAGACCTTTTACATCAGAAGTTTGTGGACAATAGCTGGCAGTTCTAGGAGACTTGCAGACAATCGCTTCTGGAGTGTATCGGGTTGGAAAAAGCTGTGATATAAAAGTATAAATTTTGAATTATTTAAAATATGGGCAAATGTTTAAACTATTGATCTATACCCCATTATAGCATGTAACATGTTAATAAATGTTTTTAAAACAATTAAAACACATTTTTATTTCATGAGTGTGCATTGATCACATGTCCTCTTATTACATTACACAGATTGTTCCCAAGTTAAGAGAAAACCCATTTATATAATGGCAAACGTTCAGTGCTTGGCTTAAAACAATGCTCCTAACTTATCAAAGCAAATATAAGTAGAGAAGGGCTTGGATGCCCAAATTTTGCCAATATTTATTTGTAATTAGGGAAACCAATCATTGTTAATTGATAGCTGGTTGCTCTGACCCATTGTTTTGTCTCTGGTCTGTCTCTTTGGTATTTTAATTTAATTTAATTTATTAAATTTCTATACCGCCCCTCTCCTCGCGGACTCGGGGCGGTGTACAGCCATGATCA
>JANHFP010005911.1:0-18902 GCA_032468135.1 Calamaria suluensis | reverse complement strand
TACGTGCTTTCGAAACTGCTAGGTTGGCAGAAGCTGGGACAAGTAATGGGAGCTCACCCCATTACGCGGCACTAGGGGATCCAAACCGCTGAACTGCCAACCTTCTGATCAACAATCTCAGCTGTCTTAGCCCGCAGAGCCAGCGCATCCCCGATAGTCCCTTTAGCGTAGTCTATATATGTTGTTCATATGTATGAGTCTATTGACGACTAATTTGTCAAGAGCGTCAGCCTTCTAGAAATTCTCCAGTGCTTTTGGTTTTGGCCTGGTCTACGATTGTCACATTTTCCCAATTGAAACTATGGTTATATCTGAAATTAAAAGATTTTCATCATGGCTTCTGATGGGTAGTTGGTGTCTTACATACTAGTCGTTGAAGTTCTTAGGTTGTATGTTGTAGACGACTCCTGCTTTTTCTTCTGGGGTTGCTGGGTCTTTTGGTTGGCTCAGGATGTTCTGAAGGGCTTTAATTGGCTTGTGTGCTACACCGATTGCATGTAGTTGTAGTATTCTGTTGGGTTTTTTTTTCCTGAGATACTCTTGTATCTTGTATCTCATAGACATTCTATCTATGCATGTCAGTGTAATTCTTTTCAGGGTTTGTGTTGGTTGTGCTGTATTGGGTTGGGTTGACTGCTCAGAGACTTTTTTTAAAAATAAAATTGAATCAATATTCATTTTGTTGGCAGATGTTCTATAGATGCTCCATTTCCTTTTTCTGCTGTTCTGGGTTGCTGCAGTGAGTTTGGGCTCTTCTGAATAAAGTCCTTACACAGCTTCTCTTGTGGGAGGTTGGGTGGTTGCGTTAGTTAGTATGGCTGGTTTTTCTGTACACTTGTGTTTCTCGTTTGCCATTGTGCTCTCTGATGATCAGGATGTCCAGGAATGGGAAAGCGAGTTGCTGTTTTCTTCTTCATTAGTAAACTGGATTCCTTTAAAAATATTATTGATGGTTCTGTGGGTATTCTCTAATTGGTCCTTTTTATTATGGTGAAATAATAAAAGGTTTTGAAATAATATGGAAGTTACAATTTAGCAGTAGTAACGGTTTAAGAAAAAAAACCATGGTCATCCACTTGGCTGATAGTTTAAGTCATGTACGTATTTTCTTTAAAAAAATTCTGGAGTACTCCACTTCAGGCTTTTTAACAATAAAGATTTCTTTTGCAAACACACAAATTGCTCTCAAATTGATTATCACTGATCTGACAAGTCAAATTATCAAGTTGAAGAAGTGTGTGATTTTGTGTGCAGATGTACATGATTAATGGATTACAATTATGCATTAAATTACCATACAGTTTTAAAGGCACCACACTTGAAATTTCAATTGAATCAACGTTGAAATCGACTTTCGGAGCACACTAATCAATAGATCATAAATATATTTTTGTCATTCTGCCTTTTCTGACTTCACAAATATTCTAACAAACTTTGATAAAACATAATGGATCATCCATGCTTGATGCATTGTAATCTATCAATTAGAAATATTCTTTTCCCCCATCTCTTTTTACCTACTTGGATCCATTCCAGCTCCATCGTCCAAAAAGCCCAGCATGAATCCACCTCGAAGATCTTCACGATTCTCTATGAGAAGAGAAGACTTTGAGTGATAGGTTTACTACAATCCTTCTTTTATATTAGGAATAAAAACTGCAGTGTTCAAATTCTTAACCATACATTATGTCATGTTTTATTTGCAGAACAGCATCAAGAACTAATGAAACAACTGAGTTAAAATGCTTTAAGGCTGACGTCAGGGCCTGGGAATGAAATTAGTGAACAGATAAACCATTTAACCCTTTCTTAGTTCTCATTAAGTATGTACATATTCTATGTGTTCCACCCACTCCACTTTCCAATCTGCCTTCTGTGTTCTATGAATATCTGGCAAGCTATAAGGAAAAAAGTTAACTTACCAGCAAAGATATCTATCCTTGTGGCACTTGCGTCTCTACAAAACAGCAATAAGGAATTGGTTTTAGTTGAAAGATCAGCTATCACACCTGATAGAGGAATTGTAAGTTACTTTTATCTGTTCTTTAAGCACTATTGTACCCTGCAACAAGATATTTTAAAACCATAGATCAAAATAAGAGCAAAAAAGGGAACACTTTCATGGAGATAAGATAGGTAATTACATTCATAGAAGCTGATACTATTAATCATTTTTTTTAAAAAAAATCAATTTATTAACAGACCATTTTGAATACAAGTAATTGTTTTAAATTCAAACTGGGACTCTTTATTTAGCTATACAGCTATTTTTCCTATTCATTCTCACAATTCCATACGATCATTCTGTTTACAAGCTATCCTTCTAAATTAGGAATTTGTTTTTATTATATTTTCCTGCAATCAAGCACTATTCCTATTATTTTCTCTTTCGAAATCTTTAACCAAATCAACAGTTAGGTAACTGCAACGGAAATAAATAACATCAGCAAAGTTGATAGAAGGACATGGTTTTAGGAGAGAGTGTTTTTGGATGTGTTATTTTCAATTTAATAAGGTGATTTAATAAGCTGAGCAAAATTCACCAAAAGCAATATTTAGTATTTCTAGTGTAAAGTTATTTTTAAAAGAAATATTTACATTCAATTTCTCTGCAAGTACAATAAAACAATGAATTGAAAGCAAGTTAAATCCAGTGCAATTTAAGCATTTTGCAAACTAATTTTTTTATTAGTGTTATCAAATTTCTTTGCTGACTATTTCACCCTTCAAGGTGACAGAATAATGCAAGAAACAAAAACAAAATTTAAACCTAGGAAGTTATTGTGTTAAATATATTACCTTGCATTATCTACAAGCTCAGCAAGGGCTCCAAACAAGAATTCATGTGTGGTTCTGAAATGCCAAACAGAATCGGTAAAAATCCTTTGAATCTGGGAAGTAGTGTACATATACATCATTGACCCGATCTAATTTATAACAGGTTCTTAAAGCGGCCCAAAAAATTACATAAAACTGTCCCTCAAAACAGAACAAACCTTTACAACTAACTAGGATGGCAGCATATTCTGTGCTTACTCAAAACACGACAAGACACTAGAGGAGTACAATTTCAGCAATGATAAAAAGCAAAATTATTTTAAAAAATCAACAAAACATTTTTCAAAATGTTTCAAATGTGTAAACTATTCACAATTCAATCTGAAATCGTTCTTGATAGATGTAGCATTAAGAGGTTTCTTTCCTATAAAAGTGGACTTGCCAATTTCATAATCTTGTTTGTAGGAAATTCTGCATCCTTTGCGAAGCAAATGTTCCGAAATGCATGCTAATAACTACTCCTAATCCAGAGAATTAAAAGAAAAATCTAAAAAATTTGCACTTATAATTCAATGCTAACTCATTAGGTAGAAATCCCATTTTACTATTCTTAACCACTAATACAATAATAAATCCTTAAAGTAGTATCCATGTTTATTATTTTGCAGAAAAATGGAAAAGTAGTAATTTTTTAACCACTTTTACTACTTTTTGAGTTCTTGAATAAGGCAATTTTATCATTGACTTTGTACATAAAATGCCACAGGCCTTTTGTATTGTAGTACCAACATGCCATTCAGCAGCGATGTAACTCTTGAAAGAATCCCAAATCATATTCCCTTTCACAGTAAAAGCAAATTTCCCTAACATACAGGGAGTAAGGACAAATCTCTCAGAATACTTGGAGGTTATTTAAAAGCACTGTAAGTGAAATGAAATACCGTGTTTCCCTGAAAATAAGACCCTGTCTTTTTTTTTAAAACTAAGTGCTTGGCTTTATTTTCAGGGAGGTCTTATTATTTGGGGGTACTTAGAGCAAGATGGGGCTCCTCTTGACGCCTTATCTGATTTCCAGCTCTTGAATATTTTCAGGGAGGGCTTGTTTTTTTGAGGGAAGGCTTATTTTAGCGCATGGGCTCAAAAGCCCGAATGGGCTTATGATCAGGGGATGTCTTATTTTTGGGGAGACAGGGTACTTCATAAAAGATGTACTGTAACCAAGCGCAAATCCATGCTAGAGTAGTTCATGAGCAAAGTCAGAGAAGGTTCAACAAAATCGCCTGTCAACAACTGAATAACTGAGATACAGTAGTTTTCAACTACCCAAAGATGTCCCGTATAAGAGGATCACAAACTAATTGTCAAGTAGAGGACATAATGGTTGCAAGTTAAAGGAAGGAACTTTCCATTTGGACACTATGAAACACATCCATAATAGCAAGAGCACACTGACTACAGAACAAAGAAAACAAACCTATCAGTCACTATATTTATTCAGAACATCTGTCTCTCTGGGATGTTTTAATTAATTTGGATAACTGCATTAAGCAAGAGGTTGGTTTTCTAGAGTTTATTTTCAAGCTAGTTCTCTTAATATTTCTCTTCCCTTTTGAGGAGATAAGGCAGATCACTATGCTGAGCTTGCTGGCCAAAAAAAACAAGCTCGGGCACAGCGTTACATCAGATGAGTAACAGAAATAGCAAGAAATTATATTATAAACTTGACTATCAAAGAACAGCATAATCCTAGCTTCCAAATTATCCATATTAGGATTCTTAAAAGAACTCAAATATGAATGTACCGGGTTTCTAAGAAAAGCTTACACATTTTTCAAGGACTGGAAAAATATAACCTCCAATTTCTAGTAAGTGATAAAAGATGGGATGTTTACATTTTTCTATCTATTTAATATCCATTTGCCAACACTGTATACCATAGAACTAAGAACAGGAATCAGCAAGGTTTCTGCTAAGGCCAAGTGTTGTCAAAAATGTACTTATTCATTTTTAACAGGTCATGGAAACAATTTAGATAGTCTTTGGCCACAATTGGGACCAGAACATTTGTTGCTAAGCACTATGGTTATTAAAATCAAGTTCCACCTGATTTTCAGCCTTTTTCATTACAAATATTAAATGAATATGATTTATCCCGCGCACTTTGCTTGTTGGAAGCCCGAGGTTGCAATGTTCCATACTGAACATGGAAAATGTAATCTGATCTTGTGAAAGGCAAGACAGGTTGCATTGTAAATTTTATTCTATTCTCTAAAATATCAGCAAAAATATAATTGAATCGAATGTAATTTGGATTTTAGTTTCATGTGACTTCTACACCAAAAGAGCAGTTTCTACTGTAAATTGGTAATTTTATCATCTACAGTAATGATTAAGAAATAATAGTTGAGTCTAGTCCAAATAATCAAGACCCATTAGTAATTATGTATAGAGAAATCTTATTTCAGAAAGCCACACTATTTTCCAATTTCCATGGTGTCTAGATGGACTTGGTCATCTGGATGTTCTCAGGTAGCCAGTTTTCTTCAAAGATGCAATATTATTTTTATTTTAAAAAATGTAGTATAAAATATTTTACCAGTTATTACCAAACTTTGTGGAAAACTGTAGAATCTTCGCAAGGACCGACTGAAAATAAGCATGGAGAATTAGGGAAAGAGGGAACTAGAAGATGGTTCTCCAAATGTCTATCTTCCAAGAAGAGTAAAGCCAACAGAAAGATTCTTAACAGATTCTTCTCTCTGTCAATCTACAGGTAATAGCCACTGAATCGTTAAGGTAGAAAAAGAGGAAAAACACAACTGACAGGAAAGGATGAACCATGGTGGCACAGTGGTTCGAATGTGGTACTGCAGGCTGCTTCTGCTGACTGCTGGCAATTTGGCAGTTCAAATCTCACCAGGCTCAAGATTGACTCAGCCTTCCAAAGTGGGTAAAATGAGGACCCAAAATGTTGGGAGCAATATGCTGATTCTGTAAAACACTTAGAGAGGACTATAAAGCACTGTAAAGCAGTATATAAGTCTAAGTGCTATTGCTACTAATATAGTACACCACTTTTTAAATACATTGTGACGTTCAGTTGTTTAATTTTGTTAAAGATCTGTCTTATGTTTCAATAAATTTGATTTTTTTCCCCAAAACATGTATCAGTTATCATTCAATATTCTGAAGTCTCATTACATCATAGGTGGATTTTTCTCACCTTTCCTTATTGCACATGGACTGTGAGGAATTTGATAAAGTAGACCATAACTACTTCTTAGTAAACTAAAAAATGTGGGATAGCATCACCACCAGATAGATTTATAACTTGCTGACAAACATCACTCAACAAGTGGTCGTTCTACATGAAAGGATGTAAGCAGTGGAGTACCGCAAGGTTCTGTGTAACTACTCTTCAGTATCTTCATGACTTAAGATGAGGGAATAGAAGGGGAACTCATCAAATCTGAGATGACACTAAGCTGTCAAGAATAGTCAATACCCCACATGACGGGCTCAGGATCCAAATGGATCTCAACAGACTTGAGATTTATTAAAAAAAATGAAATTTAATGTAGAGAAAAGTAAGATTTAACACTCAGGCAGGAAAAATAAAATGTACAAGATTAGATGAAATCTGGCTAAAAAGCAGTAAGCGTGAGAGGAATCTTGGGAGTCCTAATGGACAACCACTTACATATGAGCCAATAAAAGCTAACGGAATCCCTGGTTGCATAAACAGTGGGATAGTCAAGATTGTATGCAATACTACTTTATATAATCTTAGTAACACATCTGAAATACTGCATCCAGATTTTGTCACATTACAAAAAAGATGTTGAGACTTTGGAAAGAGTGCAAGAGAAGAGTAACTAAGACGATTTAGGGCCCGGAGACTAAAACATATGAAGAATGATTGCAGGAATTGGGTATGACTAGTCTAGAGAAAAAGAGGGCTAGGAGTAACATGATTGAAAGGTTCCAAGATGAGGGGCTACCACAAAGATGGGGGCAGCCTATTTTCCAAAAACCCAGAAGGCAAGACAAGAACCAACGGATGGAAACTAATCAGAGAACTATCCTAGAACCAAGTAGAAACTTCTTGACAGTGAGATCAACTAACCAGTGGAACAGCTTGCCTTCAGAAGTTTTGGGTATTTCAATGCTGAAGACTTTTAAGAGAGTGAACAGCCATTTGTCTGAAATGGTATAGCACTTCCGCTTGAACAGGAGGTTGGACTAAAAGATCTCCGACCCTTCCAACTCTATTATTCTGTATCTGTATATCTTTATTAAAACTGCATAATTATTTTCAGATTCAGATTCAGTAAATACCTACACAGCTGATTGGACAAAGAATATTGTTTTACTGAAATACTACAAAGCCTGCTTTAGCACATGACAAAAGGAAGCAATATTACAACATGCATGGAAAATTATCAGGTTTTAAATTATTCAGAACTTTTAAAAAAGGTAAATCACTTTATTCATGTCCATTTCCACTTGGTTTAATTTCTCCTGTATTTCCCCAAATAGCAAAATTAAGTTATTCATTGAAACACCAGTTAAAATCGAGTAATCTTGTTTAAATTTAAATAGTTATCGGTAAAGATCTTAAGTCAAACTTTCTATGCTACAGCTATAACCTGAATGTATAATCTTCAAATTGTTCCCAAAGAGAACTGAAGCTTTGCCCCATTTTATCATCTTTCTTGCCACAGTTGTTAAGTGAAATCACTGCAGTTGTTAAGTAACATGGTTTGTTAAATGAATTGCTTTCCAATTTTGCTTGCCAGAAGGAAGAGATGATCACATGACCATGTTGCCAGGTGGCTGGTTTTTAATCATGTGACCATGGGGCCGCTGCAATGGTTGTGTGAAAACCGACCCCAAGTCACTTTTGTCATTGCCATTGTAACTTTGGTCATTAAATGGTTGTTATGTCGAAGACTAACCTCGTTTCTCCTGTTTCTGAATATCAACACTTTTTAGCCTTCAAACTGCCAGGGAACCATTCTGCGAGACTGATCAGTTGTACAATTTCAACAGATTATACTTCATACAAAAAGCATAACATTTCAAACATCCTATAAACTAATCAAAAAACCAGGACCTGATTTTAACATATGCTAGTTCTGATGGCATTCTCAAGGAATTAACAATATATATTGTATGAAAATTAAATGAAAAATATACCGCCTCATATTGCTCCATGATCATATGTGAAATTTTCTGATTAAAACAAGAGAACAAGGCCATAGACTCATACTACATTATCATACCTTCCCAGATTTGGAAGTCTCTTTTCTTCTTTACCCAAAAACTTTAAAAATTCAGTCCAACTTTCCATTTAGCAACTTTTGCCGTGGAAAGTGACAAAGATTCCAGAGTTTCGTGTTATCACAATTGCATCTTCATTAAATCAAGACGATTCTAGGAATATACCAATGTCATAATGAAGATCTATTAGCTCTTCCATTAATAGCAAGATATAACAAACTTCTCATTCAGTAATAATCTCTGCATCTTTCCTATCAGGATTCTCGTTCCCTTAGGTTTGTTTTTTTTTCTGCAAGCGCCATTTCTCCTTTCGGCAAAATAAATCTGACAAAACTGTACCTAAATAATTCATTCTTCTCTGATATGCATCATAAATCTTATCATATGCACATCATTTGTGGGTTTTTTTTGAACTTTTTTGTTATTATTCCATTTCATGCCATATTCTGTATTTTCTGTACCGTCAAACTGCGGGAGCAGTTTTTGTCAGACTTCGACATCTAACATCATTTATTAAATAAAATTCATTCTTTCTTGACATATATTTAGAAGCTGGCAAGTGGGATATCTTCTTGTCAATACAAGTAATCTAACCAAAAACAAGATGTAGATATTCCGCTGTGGAGTACTGTAGCTTTTTGCAGTGCATTATCATCAATAACTTGAATCCATTTATAAATCAAGTGTATCTCAACTGGCAACAGTTAGATTTCGCTGCTTGTCAATCTCTTCACTCTTTTCATGTTCTTGTGGGTTAAAATCTTCAGATTCTCTAACTTCATCTTTAGAACAGGATACTAAATTAGTAACCATTTCTCATTCCGATATAGTGAAAATACTTACCAGCCTACTTCTATTATTTAAAAGTTATCTTTCTTGGTCGATCAGCAGTAAGACTTGTTTACGAATATCTTTGTAGAATTCTATATACACTTTTTGCTATCAAAACTTTAGTTATGCAGTATAGCATATTAGAGTATGCCGTTTTCAGATATTGCATCAGCCTTGTTTTTCAATTCAATATCTTGCTTCAGTATTGCGTCATCTTTTTAAATCCATTTTTTCCTGTTCCTTGAGCCAAAAGCATTTTTAAAAGGTTAAAAAAGCCACAATTCCTCGGGATCCAATGAATCCTGAGCTGGAGGAGCATCTTCAGCTAGTTGATTCATGTCAGAGATTCCAAGCTCTTCATTCGTTTTTCTGATTGCCCACGAGGATTAGCTTCTACCCAATGGTGTTTTTGGTTTGGATTAGTACAGTAGTTATTGCCAAGATCCAAGGAAGAAATCTCTTAATGCTACATGGTAACCCACAGCTTTCTTCCCTTCCTTACTCACGAGTTGGTATGCAGATATTCGAAGGTGAGCTGGGCACGCTGCAGGCTGCTGTAGTTGGGGAAGGCCATGACGACGACGGACGCCCCTCCCCCACCCCTTTCCTGAGGGAAAAGCAGAACGGGCCTCTGCTCCCCTCCTCAGAAGCTACCCCTGCCCATCCCAAACTTTCCAGCCCAGATCAACATCCTCCGCACATCTGTGCTCCCGGCCGCGGACCCCTACCCCCCCCCCCTTCCCGTCCGTTTTCTCCTCAGTTCCAAAGTCAACGCAGCCCTTCGTTGTCCAATCCGCCGCCCCTCCGCCTCAATTCTTCCACAGCGGTCGGCTCCTCTTCTATCTCTCTCTCTCTGAAGGAAACGGCTACCTTCGGGCCTCTTCCCCCTCCCCGATCCCTAGAGGCCACTCATACGATCCGACCTCACAACCGCTCCGCTCCTCTTCCCCTCACACAATGCGGCGAGGAGAAAGAGGGGGCGGGGCGTCGGTGACAGCGCCCTTCGACGGCGATTGGGGGAGAGCCCGTCACGTGACCAGCACCCATGGCGCCACGGCCGCGCGAGAGGCAGTCTGACGGGGGGAGAGTGGCGATTTTACCCTTTTCTTTCAACCACCCCCTTCCCCGCCCTTTTTTTATTCCCGCCTCATGTGACCGTTGAAAGCGAGCGGGGGGGGGGAGAGGGGGGAGCTGGCGCACGCGCGTGAGGAGCTCGCTCTTGCTTTCCTCCTCATCACCCCCTCCTCCTGCCCGCCTGCTGAGGGGGAGAGTGGCGGTTGAGGCGACAGGTTCTCGCCCCGCGAGGGTTCGAAAGGCGTGCGTGCGCACGCATCTCCTCACCACCCACCACGTCCTAACGGATCGCAGCCGCCGCCTCTTCTTCCTCTTGCCTGGAGAGCGCGGGGCTCCTCACCTCCCGAAGAAGAAGAAGAAGAAGCCATTTTATTTTCCTCAAGAAAGCGCGGCGTTTCCACCCGAAGATGGCGGCGGGCTGTCTTTTCGATGCACGCGCGCGCCACTGCCGCTCCCTCGCCGGCCGGCTCCTTTTTTGTTTTTTCCCCCTTTTCCCGCGCTTTTTTTTCCAGGAATTTTAACGTATTCTTAAACCGTCGGTGCTCTTCTTTTGCAAATGGGTCCCTCATGTACCGAAGTGCTCCTGGCTTTTGTTGTACACGTTGTGTTGACCGTCTTGTCATCGCCTCAGATAGCTTTTCCCCGCGGGGCGCTCGGGAGATTAAGAAAAGAAACAACCACGATTTTTTAGTTAAACTCCGCGGTTCTCTCTCGCGTCCGGGCATAAATTCGGTGTGAGGGAAAAAAAAAAAGAAAACGATGGTTCCGAAGAGAATAACACGAGTTTTGAGCTTTTCAAGCAATCTTTTTGCGTTACAACGAACTGATTTGGGGGTTCCGTGACACGGTAGCACGATATTGTATGTATTTTTGTGTGTCTGTAGGAAATTTGACATACATCAATTTTTTTTTTTAAATGTCAGTTGTTTCTTGCCGCCTGCGTTTCTTGGATCACAAAATCGTTGAATTAGATGAATGTTGTCTAAACTAGAGAGTGCATTGTGTCATGGGAATTTATGATGTTTTTAATACCAGTGTTAACAACTACATTGTTAACGCATTGCAATGGCATTGTTAGTAATGAGAAGTCACAGTGGAAATTCCATCCATTATCTGCTATTTGATGAATTCAGGGTTCTAATCAAAACAAAATTTCACTATATAACTTACAAAGGGGCTCATTCTATTGGTATTATTAATTAAGATGGAGAGCAAAAGAAAAGTAATAATTGGCTGTGCTTTGTTTATTTTCATGATTGCATGTGACAGCCTTTTTAAAAAAAATCACATGACGTCTTCTGATCCCCATTACATTGTTTTGTTTCTTTATAGGTGATAAAAAGTCAATTTTTAAACCCAGCTTAGCCAACAAGGAACCCATTTCACTGAAGGGCTTGGATCTGTGGTTCTTATTTTTTTTCAATTTTCTTAATTCTTCATTAAGAATTTTCTTAATTCTTAAAACTGTGGGAGGGGGAAACCTTCAGAACATCTGATGTCATTCTCTTAATAAAGCCCTTCAGGAATTTTGCTTTTTCGTATTATGGAAGAACTGTTTCTCTTTGTTCATGTTGTTGCTTCCGTTCCATTTTTACATCACACAATTTTGATAACTTAGAAGAACAAGGTGAGTTTTAAGTGATTGCTCTTCAAGAAAACACCAAAAAGGGTTTTGAAACTTCAGATCGGATTATTAAAACTGTAACAACTTTTCAAGCTATTCATATATTTATTGAATTCATCAGTAAAACTGGATATAAGAATGAATGAAATTTAATATGCTGCCATGCACGTCTATAGACTCAATTATGGAAAAGCAGGAAATGTGTTTTTGATTTTGTTTAACAAGTTTGATGTGTATTTAAGGGCTGTTTTAGTAATGACCATACCTGGTTTTTTTATGAAGCAAATTAATGCATATGTCAAAAGAATGAAAGAGTGAATAAATCTGATAATAACTTTGCAATAAATTTTATTTAGGATTTTGGGCTGTGATTATTACATATCATGCAGAATGGAATGGTTTTAGATTTTTTGAATCAGGATTTAAGTTTTCTGTAAGCCCAGTGGGCCCACATTCTCAGCTCATACACACACATACTGGTAGGTTTTCATTAATGTGCAGTTGATGCAGAATTTGTCTCTTTCACTATTTAACCTGAGAAATCTGAATGTTTTAACAAAAAGTTGGATTCGTTTTGAAGGCCATGCAGATTAAAGGATATAACACTGTTTTGACACGCCTCAATTTTACAGTGGTTGATTGGTGGTTACTGGATCTAGATGATTATGTATTCCTAGCTATTGTGATTGCAGGTGATTTAAAATAATGGGTTCATGATTTTAATGACAGTGTATTAGTGCCATTCACTTTCTTGTCATCTGAGACCCTAATAGTCTTGGAATTTTTGATTATGCTGTGTTGTAACATATTCCACTTGGAGATAGATTAGAGGATAAATTAGAAAAGAAAGTTTATGGGGTGAGTGGCCTATTTTTCATGAAGATGAAAACAACTCAAAAGAATGAATAACAAAATTAAAAATAGTAGGGGACAAAGCCAGTTGGGAGACTTTGTGCAAGTCATACCTTCTCAGCCCTAGAAAACAGGCAAATGACTTGGAAAACGTTGCAGACAGAGTAAAAAACCTTCCTTACCACATGCCCCTCCCTATCTGGAACTGCTGCTGTGCTCTTGGGCTGTGGGATACCTTAATAGATGGGAGAGAATAGAGAGGGGAAAAGAGTCGGGAAGAGCAATTTATTTTAGTATTTGTGATTTATAGTCAAGGGATTTTTCTTCGCTTTTCTAGAAATTTATGTTCAATTGATTATGTCATTTGGTCGTAATTGCAACATGTTTATGAGTACAGTATATAGCTCTTTCAGTTTTGCCTGGTATCATCTTGCTGAATAGTTCAGTATTTCTTAACTTGAATAATGTCATGTTCTATTTAAGTATGTTCCATTTTAAACTTAACCTCAAGATATTTGCATGGGGAAGGAATAGTTAAAATGCTTTATGAACTAATTGCCCAACATAACGAAAAGAGATCAGATTTAGGCACTTATGTATATATTTCAGTGTATCCCAGGGAAACAAATATTTAAATTAAAGGAGATTCTGTGTGCATGCACCTTTTCAGCCTCTCCTTGTTTTCATAGCTTGTCCAGTTACCAGAGAAAGACACAAGTTTTTAAAGAAGATGTTGACCACTGTCATATTTTCTTGTGCCTACACCTTTTTTCCAAGGTTGAGATCCAAAAGTACAAAACACCTTTACCCTGTTCTTTGCAGGAAAACAGTGCAGTTCTAATACATATTCAAATTGCAAATACAATTATTGGTAATTCCATATATGAGTAATTCAGCTCATTCTAAATTAAAGATAATATCCCTTATTTCTTTAATTACAATTTTCTGAAATTAATATTTAGAATTATAGTGGATAACTTGAGTCCTCAGACCCAAACGTAGCCTTCCAACCTGATGGGTTTTGGATTTGATTTGGTTGTTCAAATGCTTTTTGGCCAGTGGAAGGATATCTGAACAGGATTACTGAAAATAATTCTTACTGTTTTCTACCTTTTTGAGTTAGGAAGTACTAAAACATTTATATAAAACCTCTTAAAGTTCTTAGCATTTTTGAAATGCAAAGTCCTTTCCGAAATTTGACACTTAAGAATAAAAAATACCCATATTTTTGACACAAAAATTGGCAAGTTTATAGAAATGCTTTTCTTTTGTTGATTTAGCTAATGTTTAAGGCTTGCCCTCTCAGTGTTGGTGGGGGTGGTCTTGGAGGTTCTTTGGTTGAGCTGTTGCTGTTTGGCTTGTTTGGCAGTTTCTTGATTGGGACATTGGGGACTTAACCACATACACAAAGATTGAATGTAACATCCGGTTTATGAGATTATGGATCTCATAAACCGTTATCACAATCCTCCAAATTCATGGACCAATTTACCAACAACTTAAAGGTACACCTATAGGATAATCACTTTCAGAATGAGGGTCATTATGCAACAGAACCCTTCTTCAAATACAATTTAAAACATGGAAGAAATATGTACATGACACTTCGACCATAATAAAAAAGGACCAATTAGAGAACACCCATAAAACTATCAACATCTTGAAAGGAATCCAGTTTTCCAAAGAAGAAAAGAACAACCCTTACTGGACATCCTAATCAGCAGAGACTACAGTGGTAAACTAGAAATGCAAGGGTACAGAAAAACCACCCATACTATCCAGGTGCTCCACTACCAAAGTAATAACCCAACCTCCGACAAGTGAAGCTGTGCAAGAGCTTTATTTGGACGAACAGAAATTCACTGCAGCAATCCTGAACGGCTTAACAAGGAAATAGAGCATCTATACAACATCTAGATGGACGACAAAATGGATATTCTTCCACTTTATCAGAAAGTGCCTGACCACTCAACCCAATACAGCACAACCAACACAAGCCCTAAAAAGAATAACACTGGCACACATCAAAAACATCTCAGAAAACACCAACCACTCCTTATTGGCACCAATGATGTTACTTATAAAACATCTGCAAGAAAACTCATCAAGCTCAAGAGAGCACCAAGGATATGTCATTTCAACCCTGAGCTACATGTATTTTCCTTTAAAGGATGAACATGCTTACACACATCCCGTAAGAGATGTTTGGTTTGCAAAACAACTTCCAAGAATTAAATTACTCTGGAAAAAAAAAACCCTACTTAAAAGCTTATAGCAATAGTGCTTAAACTTATATATTGTTTCACAGTACTTTACAGCTGTCTCTAAGTGGTTTATAGTCGACATATTGCCCCCAACAATCTGGCTCCTCATTTTGCCAACCTTGGAAGGTGGAGTCAGTCTTGAGCCTGGTGAGAATTGAACTGCTGACAATTTGCATTCAGCAGAATTACCCTGCAATGCAGCATTCTAACCACTGAATTCCACCATGTAACTGGAAAAGCACCATATATTTATCAGTGTGAATAATCTGACTATTAAAAATTGGCATTTAATAGTGGAATATTGTCTGTTAAAGGAGGAAACAGTGCAATCAAGAGAAAACATTACCAGAATTCTCCATTGAGATATGAAGATTGGAGAAACACAAGAATGCAAAATAATGTGAATGAACAATGAAGATAAAATAATTTTATGGCATCTCAGATGCTCTGCAAAGCATCAACACTTAACAAACTTAAATCAGCTAGAATGGTGGTTACAAAGTTAAGCAATTGAATGAAAAGCCACTTTCAGTAGATATAACTCTTCAGTTGTTTGAGATGAGACAAGATTTTTCAATTTCAACATTCACCTACGTCAGATTGTTATTTCTGGGATCGGAGACAATTTATGGTCAATGTAAACTTTAAAGATCTTCAATTACTATGCCCTGACAGATCTATCCATTACAATCAGTCTTTTCAATAACAACTCCAAACCCAGCTCAGCAGCACCTCAGAATGCCTTCTGTACTTTTAAGCCTTTATTTTGGGGTGAATTGCTTAAGAGGAAAGAAGAGAATCTTAAGTATGCCGCCTTGAGATTCTAGAAGAGAGACATGATACATATATTTAAACTTAATGGACAGATTAAGGGGTGGCAGAAACTGAAAAAGAAAATAATTTAAACAATCTAGTGTTCAGAAGAGCAATTATCCGCTTTCTTCCTCCTGTGATAGTAATCAAGAAAATAGGACTAACCAGAAAATCAAGTTTTTATCAAATTAAGGAAAGTTTTGTTGCCCTAAGGAAACAAAAAGAACCAAGATGGCATTCCCTCCTATCACAACGCAAATCTGACTAGCATTAGCTAGAGATCAACCCTGACTGCTCTTTGGAAGGCCAGAACCTGGAGATAAAACTCAAAAGACTTTGGCCAACTAATGAGAAGGAAGGACTCCCTGGAGAAGAGCCTAATGCTGGGAAAGATGGAGGGCAAAAGAAGAAGGGGACAACAGAGAACGAGGTGACTGGATGGAGTCACTGAAGCAGTCGGCGTGAGCTTAAATGGACTCTGGGGAATGGTTGAGGACAGGAAAGCCTGGAGGAATGTTGCCCATGGGGTTGCGTAACAGTAACAACAACAAATTATCAAGATAAATTTTTATGGCCCTTAAGCTGAAGCTAAGGAGCATTGCATCAATTTTGCCTGTCCTTTAACATTTGCAACTTTAATTGACTTCTTCAATCAGCCTAAAAGTAGAGCTGCCTTTGATTTGCCCTCTCAGTTTTCTTAGATCAAGACTTACTTGTTGGGATACTGGCTGAAAATGGAGACATGAAATGTCTTTCCTGTTCAAAGTTTGAAGTGCGCTGCTGCTGATTTTTTTTTTTTGGATATAAGAAAAATATAAACATTTTCTTCTTATTTGTTACTTTGTTTTCAGATGGCATACCATTCCCAACCTATGCATTTTATACCTGATGGATATAGTTATTCCTAATATCAAGTTTGTGCTATGAATTTTTCTAAAACATAAGTTTTCTCTCATTTCTTGAATTTCCAAAAATTATACTGTGAGACCAACTAATCTGTTTTAATGAATTGTCTGTGACAAATTGATGTTTAATTCAAAAATACCTCAAAAGAAGATGTAGTTTTTTAAAAAAACTTGTTGGTGGAACTGATGTGTGATGTATGCTTTCTATTCTAAAAAGAAATAGTTTGAGCCAAGTTCTAGTGGGAAAACATAGCAACATTGAAATGACTCCTTTGCTGGATAACTTCTGCCAGAATCTTAATGCTTTTCTCCAGGGAATGGAATCGAGTTAGAAGATGTCTTAGAACTCGTGTAGTCCAATTCCCTGCATACTGCAAGATACGTTAAATTATTTTGGATATGTACCTGTAAAGTACCTTATTTGAAAACTTCCAGTGAATATACTGTTTGATATCAACCTATTTCATTACTCCTTGCCTAATGGCAATTCATTCAACAACTGTTCAAAGTTAGGATGGCACTGACAAAAGTGCCTTACAACCAGTCTTTGCTCTTTCAGTGTCCCCAAGGTGACATGATCAAAATTAGGGCACTTGGAAACTTGCTAATATTTACTACACTTGCAGTGTCCTGGGGTCGTATGATTGCCATTTGCAAACTTCCCAGGGGACTTCTGACAAGTCAGTGGGGGAGTTGGGTCATTAATGGAATCAATGGCCATCCCCTCATATAAATTATGCATAAAGAGGTTGAGTACTAGGCCTAAAACTAAACCCTGGCGTACCTCACTTCCATGTTTCCCTCCATGTAAATGTAGTTCTGTTAAGGACTACACACTTGGTCAGCCGCTTATAAATCCATCTGGCAGTGATGTGATCTAACCCACATTTTACTATCTTATCAGGTTGTAGGTTGTGATCTACTTTGTCAAATACCTTACTGAAGTCCAAGTATATTATGTCCGCAGCATTTTGCTGACCCACAAATTTAATCACTTTGTCAAAGAATGCAACATGTTCTAAATATTAAACTATAGGAGCGCAGTGGCTCAGATGGTTAGGAATCTGGGTTGCAAGTTAACAAACCTGCATTCAAGATATAGTGGAATTAAATACTGGTATGGGAAATTAGTAATTGCTCTGGGACTTCAAAAGGTTTCCTTTCTAGACAAAAAGGCTAGAGAGAAATTGCCTGAAAATTGGCTTCAGCACAAGTCCAAAAGCTCTGAAGACAAAATCTCTGGTCCTGGTGACCAACCCAGATTGGACCCTACAATATCCTGGGATGATCATCTTCAGTCTATATAAACACTGCATGACGATGCCCAGGAATGCAATCAATCCAAGTAGCATCTTTGGGTTCCATACTGGATAGTCGCACAATCTAAATCTACACGCCTTTTCCATTAGAAAACATGATTCTTTGATTACAAGCAATAAATTTCTTGGGGAGGAAATAGAGACCACCTCCAGCTGCTCTACCAATAGTTCTTCCATGCACCTTCATAGAGGAGATTAAGTCCTGATTTGTTTACCCACAATTAAAGAAGAAACAGTTTGGTAGGGGTAACTATTCAGTCAAAGCAATGTCTTGGTTTCTTAGGATATAGGAACCCAGTCAGAATTTATGGCAACTTGCATTGTCATTTAGCTATGGTTTGCGCTAGGTATTTATCATGTGAGACAGCAAATGCTAAACTATGGAACAAGCCATGGTTTACAAACCAAAATAGTTGGGTTTCTCCCGTACATGCTTGTACAACGTGAGTAGAGTACTCTATCAGTTCCTAGAAATGTTCTATTCATTTAAAAAAAACCTTTAAATGTATGAGTCTAATCAAATCTATTAAAAATGCGTCTTTTAAATAAACATTTTATATGAGTTGATATTGGCTCAGCACTCTTGTAGATTTATGTTTGGTTTTATTTGTTGTAGCGTGGACGTCTTATTACTTGTAGCAGTGGCTGTTGTAATAACTGTTAGCATGTTATGACTACATTTGATCAATATTTATTTATTTATTTATTTATTTATTGTTTTATATACCGCCCCATCTCCGAGGACTCGGGATATAGGTAAAAAGAGTTCTCAATAAAACCTTTTTTTTTAAAATAAAGCTCAGCAATACAAGCAGAGAGCACAAATATCAAGGAAATGTTTTCCTGCAGGAGAAATGAACCTAACAGGATAATTGAAACTAAATTTTAGCAAATTCTAAAGGGAGTCCTTGACTTATAAGATCTTGTTTAAAGGTAAAGGTTTCCCTCACACATACGTGCTAGTCGTTTCCGACTCTAGGGGGTGGTGTTCATCTCCGTCTCAAAGCCGAAGAAGAGCCAGCGCTGTCCGAAAACGTCTCCATGGTCACGTGGCCAATGTGACTCAATGCCAAAGGTGCATGGAATGCTGTTCCCTTCCCACCAAAGGTGGTCCCTATTTTTTCTACTTGCATTTTTTACCTGCTTTCGAAACTGCTAG
>JANHFP010005910.1:66814-77760 GCA_032468135.1 Calamaria suluensis | reverse complement strand
AGATACTTGGTTGCCCAATTATGGTTGCCCAATTATGGGAGGGAACAATGTAGCTCCCTTTCGCCCTTCAGCTCATCTCAAGAGACTATCCAGGCAGAAATTAGCAACAACATTGTGCCGTATATAGATCTATACTGGCCTCCCTTAATTTTAAAAATATTAGCAGAAAAACAATTAACCAATATATATAATACATATTGTATCCTAATTTTATATTTTAACAATTTTTCTTGGTTAATCAGCAGAACCTCCCTTTTGTTTATCTTATCTTATCTCTTTCTTTCAACCATATATACCAATCATTCCAAATTTGATAATATTCCGACTCCTCTTTCTCTTTCAATTCCATTGACAGTTTACTCATTTCTGCGCGTTCAAATATTTTCTGTGTTACGATTTGATCTGGTGGAATGTTGGGTTGTTTCCAATTTTGCGCAATAGCAATTCTAGTCGCTTTACCGATACGTAATATAATGTATTGTACTTTTTTTTCAAGTTTGCCTTCCAGGATATCCAAAAAGTTCTGGTTTTTTCTTTACCTTTTGGCCTGTTATTTCCTCTATGCATACCTTGATTTTATTACTTTATTTTGATCTTTGGACAACTCCACCACATGTGATAGAATGAGCCCTTTTTGTAACCACATCTCCAGCACTCTGCGGATCTATTTGGGAACATCTTGGCCAATAAAATTGGTTTTTATTATTCTTGAAGCGTTTTCTACAGGAATAAGGAGGACCTTCTGTGCATCAAGTTTTTCCTTCTTTAATCTTCCAGTTAAATGTCCTGGACACTTTGTTTCGGCTGAATGCTCCTTGCTGAGAAACTACTGGACAGATAGCCTTTTATCCAGCTCTGCACCCAAGAAAATGGAAGCAAACTGTGGATCAACACTCCCCAATCAGGACAGCATAAAGGAATGGCTTGTTGTGAAATTAGTGTCAGCAAGGGCCATTAAAAAGAGGACAAAGTCACAGCAGAGGGAATGTCATTCTAACAGACCTGACCTTTTCATGTGCACTAATCAATTTCAAGACAGGTTGTCAAATAGGGTCTGGGCAAGAAGATTGATGTCGACACCCCCACCCACCCCTCTCCCCAGCTTTCTTATTCTGCAAAGAAAATAAGTGAAGGGAGAATTCTGGAGCTGCTAACCCCAGTTCCTCAAAAGCTGTAACTGCTGGATTTGGAAGTCAGCTTGAGAAGAACTCAACTAACTCAAAAGATTAGAAGTTCTCAGTCAAGGGGACCAAATGTGCTACTTGAGCATCTGTCAGGGTACCCAGTAATAGTGTAATGACCTGGCCAAGTCCACTTAGGAAAGGAAACAACCCCCAACACAAAAATCACAAAACAAAGATACTTGTATCACGAAGTTAACAGCACTCCTTGGAAAACAAAAACGGAGATAAGCAAAGTAAAGAATTACGAGCGAGGAACTTGGCTGGGACTCAAAAGAAATAATCACGAGCTGACACACGGCACGTCCAGAACAAGAAATGACTCCTTGCTTCCTGCAAAGCAAACCCCACCCAATCTCCTGCTTATCAAGCATGTCCCATCAATCAGTGCTTTCGCAGCTGTGCACACTGCTGCTGTATTTTCTCCCGTCGTCGCTGCCAAGTGTCTGCGAGAGGAACGGCCTCCTCCTCCTCCACCTCATCATCACTCACAGCTGGGGGAGTTAAGTGTTCAGTGACCTCAACCTCTCCTGAGTCTGTTAACCCCTCTGAGTCTGAGTCTGACTGAGTCTGAGGCACAGCATGAGGCATGACAATAGTTCTTCTTGTGACTGTGGAATTCTACAGCTGTTGTAAATGTGTGCCAGTTGCCAAACACCGCAATGCAGTGGTGAAATCTAAATATTTTTACTACTGGTTCTGTGGGTGTGGCTTGGTGGGTGTGGCAGGGAAAAGATACTGCAAAAATCTCCATTCCTAACCCCCTCCAGGGGAAAGGATACTACAAAATCTTCATTCCCACCCCACTCTGGGGCAAGCCAGAGGTGGAATCTGCTGGTTCTCTGAACTACTCAAAATTTCTCCAGAACCTGTCAGAACCTGCTGGATTTCATCCCTGCCCAAATGGCAATCATATGGGGGACACTGCGATGACTGCAGCCATAAGCCTCCTTGTTCAGTGTCATCTATACTAGTCTCCCTTTATTCCTTTGATGGTAAAACATAAATTTCATACAAAAAATAGTTTCTCATGAAAGTGACTGCGAAGGCTCCTGGATTGGGGCTGAAAGGCGAAAGTGGAAGCCGTATGCTCCGTCCCATAATTGGGTAGACCAGGTTACTCTGATAGACCGAGTCTCACCAGGAAAAACAATCATATTTAAAGACACAGAGAAAGTCAGGTGGGTCTCCTGAAAGAGGAGGTTCTATAGGCCAGGACTGTCCTATTGGGCCGGACACACAAAATAACTCTCCCCTATTTTAGCAGTATAGGGATGCGGTGGCTCAGCAGGTAAGACAGTTCAGCATAATGGGGTGAGCTCCCATTACTTGTCCCAGCTTCTGCCAACCTACCAGTTTCAAAAGCAAATAAAAATGCAAGTAGAAAAAATAGGGACCACCTTTGGTGGGAAGGTAACAGCGTTCTGTGCGCCTTTGGCATTGAGTCATGCTGGCTACATGACCACGGAGACATCTTCAGATGCACTGGCTCTTCAGCTTTGAAATGGAGACGTACACTGATCCCTGGAGTCAGGAACAACTAGCACATATTTGTGAGGGAAATCTTTACCTTTACATAAGGTCCCTTCCAACTCTATTACTGTTACAGTTCTTTTTGCATGAAGAAAATTGGGCAAGTATTTACTTATGGCAATGAATTCAAGCATTTCATCAAAAATCTGATTGATTGATTGATTGATTGATTGATTGATTGATTGATTGATTGATTGATTGATTGATTGATTGACTAATTGTTTATTGGTTGACTGATTGATTGATTTGGCTGGCTGCTTGCCAACCATTTCTGGGCAATCAACATAGATAAAAACAACAGATACAAAGGAAACTGAGGGAGGGAACCCGAAAGTGTAATAAACTAAAACGTACCACACCAGGAACCAGTCAGGCAACTCATCATTCCCACAGTCTCAGATACCAGAATCTATAGAGGAACCTGATATAAAAGGCTGGCAGACTTGGGACCAATCAAATTTTGAGGGAAGAGTGAGGATTTTCTGTAGGAGCAGCTGTTGGCAACATAAACTGAAATTGTGCAACTGGTCCAGAGCGTTTAGCTATGTTAAGTGCAACCAAGATTTTCCCCTTTTCATTCAGTTACATATTAATGCTTTTGATTCCTTCCTGCCCCTTTCCCATGCTCCCATAAAAAACCACCCTCCACTTTGTGATTTTGCCATTGGATTAAAGTCACATGATATGCAAATTCATTTCATTTTTTTAAAAAAAAGTCATATTTGTACTGGAAGCTGAACATCAAGAGGAAATGCAAATATTCATGAGGCTAACCCATGGGTATCTTAAAGTCACTATGTAACTCTACCAAAATAAATATTAATGAGGTCAATCATAAAATAACTAAGTTGTTATTCAATTTCTCCATGAGAGAAGAAGCATTCAGCTATGACTATTTCCTTTCTCATTGATTTCACTGCTGGAAAATGGCCTCAGTGCAGAAAAGTTAGCGAGCCTCAGCAAAACGTTGTTTATGACTAACAAGGAGAAAGCAATAAAATAAAATAAAATAATGATCAATAAAAGGACTTTGAAAACTGTAGGTGTTCATTTGCAGTCTTATGTTTCCTGTTTTTCATTGTGATGCTTAAGATTAGCATTCTTGAATTGCCCTCTGACATCAACAGACATATAAACATGTGAAATTCCACATTTTTTAAAATAAATGTTTGGATGTGCTTTACAACTCAAAAAATGCACACAAGCACTGAACATTTTAAGAACAATAAATAATTAAACACTAGTTAAAAATGAAATTTTCACCCAATGGCTATAAGAGAACAACATGGCATATAATCAGCAGTGAATTAACCAAGCAAAGTTATCTTGCTCGCAATTATACCACAAAACAAAATCATATTGACTTATCATGATCTGTGCCATGTTTGCTTTTAAAATATCATATTAAGACTTTGCTTCAACAAGTCAAGGGGCTTGAGAACCTAACTCTTAAAAATCCTATTCACAGCTGTGTATCTTCTGACACTGGGGAGTTAAATAAAAAGTATTATAATTGCATTGAAGAAGGAGGGCAAGAGAGAAGAACATTCTATTTTTCTGTAACATATTTTCATTTATTTCAGTGTGTAATTTTTTAAAGTGAATTCACTTCAAAGATAATGCGCAGTTGGAATTATGAATATCCCTGCTTTGTAGTAAATGCACTGCAAGGTTCTTAAATAATTAAATTATGTGAGTTCTGAAAATGGACTGTAATTAGTCATTAAGGAGCAAATTCTATTGCTGTGCAGAGCTGGTACGCACTGCACAGAATATCTTCAGAGTCTGAGATTATTAATATAGGATAGCTTCAAAGATCAGTGGAGCAAAATCAACTATTTTTACCCTGGAATATAAAAGCAAAGCCATGTTTTAACCCATATTTATTAAGTTGTGGTTTAATGAACGATTGTACCTTACAACCTTTGATATTCTTATTTGTCTCACAAATCTGAAAAAAGCCCTGAGCCATCCTGTCAACGTGCTATTTCTGGATTTGTAAGAAGCAATGGCCATAGGGATAGCTAATCATAAGGAGTGGGATAATACGTTTTAGAAAAACCCCAACTAACTCTAGACACAAATATCACTGGGGTGAAACATCAATGCGTGTTAAAGACTGTGCATCATCAAAAACTCTCATTAAAATTTAAGAAACTATCATAAACATCAAAACAATGGTTGCCAATTTGGCTTGCCTAAAATGTCACAAATGATAAGTTGCTTGCCTAAGAAATTGAGCTAAAGGGCAAACATTCACTCTGGAGCTAAATGGCAAAAATCTATTTGCCCTTACAGCAGAACAACATATTAATCTCCTAAGAAAAGAAAGTAATGACACTTAAACAATCATAACCACCACAAATACCCACCACACAGACTTGCAAAAGATATTCCTCACTATGCATAGACACACATAACTCTCTCTCTCCCTCCCTCTCTCTCTCTCTCATTCTCTCTCTCTCTCTTTCATATATATATACACACAAAAAATACACGAAAAATATATGCCCATCCACACAAAACCCTGGGCACAATCACCTGGGATGAAAAGACAAATGCTGACCAAAACACACAGAGATCATATTTGACCCCAAACAAAAATCTAAGCACTCAGAGCAAAAGGAAGCATAAAGCATCCATGGGAGAAGCATCAAAAGGATACATACAGGTCTTATGTACCTACAAACAACCTCTTTTCCCAGGAAAGACAAAACAAAGTACAGGGAGTACAAGTAGTCCTCTACCTACGTCCACAATTGAGCTCAAAATTTCTGTTGCTAAGTGAAACATCGGGTAAGTGAGTTTTTCCTTTCCTTGCCTATAAATTGTTAAGTGAATCTCTGCAGTTGTTAAATTAGTAATACGGTTCTTGAGTGAATCTGGCTTTCCCATTGACTTTGCTTGTCAGAAGGTCACAAAACCGCATGGCCCTGCAGCACTGCCACCATCATAAATATGAGTCAGTTGCCAAGCAACTGAATGTTGGTCATGTGACCATGGAAATGCTGCAATGGTTGTAAGTGTAAAAAATGGTCATACGTCACTTTCTTCAGGGCCCTTGTAACTTTGAACAGTAACTAAATAAGTCAAGGACTGCCTGTTCAGGACTTTCTTCAGTGACCATTCAAAGTTATAATGGCTCTGAAAAAAGGGGACTTATGACTGGTTTTCACACGTACAACCACGCAGTCACAGGCTCAACATTCAAATCCTTAGTAACTGGCATGTATTTTTGATGGTCCCGGGGACCTGGGGTCACATGATCACCTTTTGTGACAAGCAAAGTCAATGGGGAAGTTGGATTCACTTAACAGCCATTGTTACTAATTTAACAACTGTGTTGAAAGGTTGTAAAATTGGGCAAAACCCACTCAACAACCATCTTGCTTGGCAATGGAAATGTTGGACTCGATTGAAGTCATATCTCAAGGACTACTTGTAATACACTAAATAACTTCCAGGAAATACTGAAACTACTAAGAGGCCGCATTCTCTCATTATTCCTGACCATTTATAACCTATACCGCCTCACCCTAAGGTGTCAAATTTGATCGCAGGCTGCGTTAGTATTTTGTTAGCCCTTGGGTGGCTGGGGTGGACATGGCCTGGTCATCATGGCCAAATGGGCAGGGGTGGCCAGGACAGAGGTAGCAGGGGCTGGCTCCTCACTGTCTCTGGGACAGCCTGTGGGGCAACCCCACGGCCTATTGTGGGCCGGATGCAGCCCTTGGGCTGCGTGTTTGACACCTATGCCCTAAGGGAAGCGAAATATTTCCTTCTTGCCTATCCCCGCCCCCAAAAAGGGCAAAACCCAAGGACACTTCACACATTTAGCTGGGCAACTCTGGAATGGAATAAAAGAGAGGTATCATCTTAAAAGAGAGGCATTATCCACCCTTAGAGTTTGCCTCCTGCCATCCAGTCAAATAAAAATGCGGAACAAATAAGGGTTCCACTAAATGGGGAAATTGGGTCACTGCAATGGAAAAACAATACTCCTAGGATCTAAAGAGAAGAGGTATAGATTACAGAAATGAAGAGCACAAGAAAGCAGCAGGAACAATTTAGACAGCAACTGTCAAGCTGTTGAACTTGGACATTCACTCGGGCATTTTAAGTATCTTGACCGATGGCTATTAATAGACTAGGAATGCCAGTTATGTAATCCAGGATTTTTTTAAAAAAAAACAACCCTCCCTGATAATGCATCAAGAAATTACATCTCAGGTTTCCATAGATTAATTAAATAATTGTTTTATTCCATAAATTTAGAGTACAATCTTAATTGATTTCTAATTATTTGATAGAATGATTAAAGAGTTAAATGACAAAATAATTAAAAGAAGGCTCCAAAGCTTACTTTTTGGTAACTGCAAAAACTGAACATGTATCAGCCTCTTTTTCTTCCAGAAAAGTAAGATTGCAGTGGGGCTCACTTCTCGATAAGCAGGTACAGAATTGTAACCCTAGAGCCATGATGGCGAACCTATGGCATGGGTGCCACAGGTGGCACACAGAGCCATCTCTGCAGGCAAGCAAGCCAATGCCCAGGTCAGCTCCACTGTGTATGCCCGTATGCCTCCTGCCGTCCAGCTGATTTTCAGGTCTGCATGAAGGGTGGAGATGTCACGCATGCATGCATGGGGGTTGGCAGTGGTGCAGTGCCCCCCTGCACCCCATTTTTGGTTCCAGGAGGCTATAGGGAGGCCTGCTAGCACCAAAATGGGGGTCACATGTGCATGTGTGGGGGGGTCACACATGAATACATGGGGTGGAGCCTGTGGGGGCCATTGCATTATGGGTTTTGGCATATGCAAGCATGCTGATGCACACACATGTGTGCTTTTGGCACCCAAGGAAAAAAAGGTTCACCATCACTGTCCTAGAATGTTGTCAAAAGTGACAAAAATATGTACGTTCAATCCTGATCAACATTCATGCTGGGAGTCCAGGCTCAAGCTTCCCTTAAAGCACAGAGCTTGTACAGACAAAGACAGGATTTATAGGCATTGAAATGAGGCTATAAAATGGGATATTAAATAATGAAAGGCGTAGAGAATGTCAGCCTAATGTCCTTTATTCCCCTTTGTTTAACAGCTCAAGTTGACCAATGGAGCAACCCAGGAACAAATAAAACATAACGGGACAAGTAATTTTACACAGTGCATAATTATCAATTTGGAATCCTGGATGAGGAGGGATTACGATGGGTGGATAATCTGCCTCTGTGGAACTTTATATGGACTTATCATTGAAACAATATCTGCAGCTACATAAATAATACAAGCATGTGCCACATGCTACAGGGAATGGGGCCTAATGTTAAAACGCTGCCTTGCAAATCAACTGCTAAAATCTTTAATCCATAATGGGGCTTCTATTTCCTCTAGACTTTTCTTATAGCTCATCTTTGAACTGTACCAGATGTGGGGGAGAAGAGAAAGGCTTGTTTTATAGGAGTTTAGTTACAGCAGTAGATGGAATGCTGGCTACAGGGCTTGCCGCCTGAAAAGGCCTACAATGAATCGGTTTGGACTTTTATGCAGAATCTGGTATGAAGATGTGTAGTTCATTTTGACACTTGGGTAATTTAGAGCCTAGTTTGGTGTAGTGGTTAATGCGCCGGGCTAGAAAGCGGGAAATCATAAGTTCAAGTACTGTCTTAGCCAGTGGTGAAATCCAATTTTTTTTTACTACCAGTTCTGTGGGCATGGTTTGGTGGGTGTGGCTTGGTGGGCGTGCCAGGAGAAGAAAACTGCAAAATCCCCATCCCTTCCCTACTCCTGGAGGAAGGATATTTGAAATGTCCATTCCCACCCTACTCTGGGACCAGCCAGAGGTGATATTTGCTGGTTCTACAAACTATTCAAAATTTCCGCTACTGGTTCTCCAGAACCTGTCAGACCCTGTTGGATTTCACCCTTGGTCTTAGCCATGAAAGTCAGCTCAGTGGCTTTGGATCTCTCTCTACCCCTCTCTCTCCACAACCCACCTCACAGGGTTGTTGCTGTGAGGAAAGTAGGAGGAGAAAGGTGTGTTGGATATGCTACCTGATATGTAAAAATAATAAACGTAGGATACAAATAAATAAATCTTGCTAAGCTGGTTTTCATTCAGAGAGGTGCAGAGAGTCTGACTGGGGGGGGGGGGGTGTCAACCTATTTTCCAAAGCACCTGAAGACCAGACAAGGAATAATGGATGGAAACTGATCAAGGAGAGATTCAACCTAGAAATAAGAAGAAATTTTCTGACAGTCAGAACAATCAACCAATGGAACAGCTTGCCTTCAGAAGTTGGGGAGCTTCATCATTGGAAGCTTTCAAAAGAGACTGGACTGCCATCTGTCAGAAATGGTGCAGGGTCTCATGCTTGGGCAAGTGGTTGGACTAGATGACCTACAATGTCCCTTCCAACTATGTTGTTCTATTCTGTTCTGTTCTATTCTAATTCCATTTTTTTGCTACTGCTGTGATTGTATAACTAGTACTTAGTCAGCAATGTCTTGATCTTGTAACTTTGCCATCTGGGAAGGGGTAGATCTAGAGAAGTTTGAAAACACAGTCCTATATTTCCCCAATAGTCTTTTTTTAATATATTTGTTTTGTTCTCAATTTACTCATAAATTATATTTATATGAGAGCTAATGTTTAAGGGTAGAAACCAGGAAACTGAGTTCTAGTTCCATCTTATGCATGAAAATCACTTTGGGCCAATCTCCCTCTCTCTCAGCCCAACTTACCTCACAGCTTTGTTGTTCTTGTTGTGGAGAAAATGGGAGGAGAAAGTGGTATTAGGTATGTTGGCCTAATTAATTATAAAAATAATAAAGGCAGGATAAAAATAAATTAATAAATACAATATTTGAATTGGCAAATATCTATGCCACTTTCATTAATATTTTTTTTTAAAAAATACAGTCCTAAGATATCTTTTTGTATAAATCTTTTCTGAAAAGACTCAAATGACAACAGACTATTTGCTGTATGTTATCAGTAGACAATAGTCTCAGCCCAATTTCACGCAGCCCAATTCACGCAGCCCAATTTCCATATGCCCCCTCCCTGCCCAGCCAGGCTGCCAAGCTGCAAAGGTTGGGGACTGCCCTTCTAAATACACATAATTTTGTTTTATTTTATTATTCCTTTTTTTAAAAAAATGTAAAATTCCCCAAGTCATTGGGAATTGGGAGTTGGGAATTGTTTACAACCAGATAGATGGATGGATGGATGGATGGATATTTGTTTTCACTGAAAGAAAATAACAACAAAAAAGATTGATGCAATGGTGATAAAGTACTAAAGGTAAAGGTAAAGGTTTCCCGCGCACATATGTGCTAGTCGTTTCTGACTCTAGGGGGTGGCGCTCATCTCCGTTTCAAAGCGAAAGAGCCAACACTGTCTGAAGATGTCTCAGTGGTCATGTGGCCAGCAGGACTAAACGCCAAAGGTGCACAGAATGCAGTTACCTTCCCACCAAAGGTGGTCCCTATTTTTTTCTACTTGCATTTTTACATGCTTTCGAAACTGCTAGGTTAGTATAAGCTGGGACAAGTAATGGGAGCTCACCCCGTTACACGGCACTAGGGATTTGAACCTCTGAACTTCTGATCGACAAGCTCAGCTGTCTTGCCTGCTGAGCCATTGCATCCCTATTTCTATTTAAGCAGTTTAAATAAAGCATGTTGAAATGGCACCATGACTTCAGCAGGGATGGATAAATCTAAGAAGCTGAGAGGTACTAAGAGGAAATTGCCTGTCCCACTGTTTATAATAGAGTTCCATAACTTTGATAACTTTAAGAAGTATGGACTTCAACTCCCTGAATTCCACAGGCATCCCTTTCCCTGTGGCTGCAGAATTCTGGGAGTTGAAGCCCACACATCCTAAAGTTATCAAGATTGGGAAACCCCAGGGAAAGGGTTTGAAGCCTCCAATGGTACCAGTCACAAAGAAATGGAGCTTTCAATTCTTGGCCTGACTTCTGCCTATTATGGGCTCCTTTAAGGAGCCAAAATGCTGCCTTGTGGAGGCAGCAAAAGCTACGGACAGGCACCCTGTGAATTCCGGGACAGAACACAACTCTCCTGTTGAAATCCAGGGTTTTTTTTTTCTCCATGTCACAACAGGGAGAAGAAGGAGCCAAGATAGCTGCCTTCAAAGCTGGGAGATGAACATCTAAGTGCCCAGAGCAGGAGGATTGTCTGAACAATGTGTAATTTGTTGAGAAGA
>JANHFP010005909.1:44810-55124 GCA_032468135.1 Calamaria suluensis | reverse complement strand
GATGGAGTCACTGAAGCAGTAGGCGTGAGCTTGGGTGGACTCCAGAGGATGGTGGAGGACAGAAAGGCCTGGAGGAAAGTTGTCCTTGGGTTTGCGATGGGTCGGACATGAGTTTGAACTAACAACAAGAGAAAAGGGTAATGGATATGGAAAGGGTTTTCTATCAAATTTTTTAACAACAAATTGCATTCTGGAATTGTATGGTTCATCCATCATATCACATATGAGTAAATATAAACATTTATATTATATTACATTTTTATAAATCCACTGGATGGCAACCAATTTATCCTACCACTTCACCTAGAAACAAAACATAATATCTCATTTAATTAGTTTCCAGTTTTCTAGTTACCTCTTTAATGTTTTACATAGTACATTTGTCAGTCCTCATTTATCTTGTGATCTTAGCCTCCTCGGTGACTGTCGTCGTCCCCCTTGTCATTGGCCCAGTGGCTTCTTCTCTCCCTCTCTTTCTGGGCTTATCTTCCTTCCCTCCTCCCCCCAATCCCTCCTCCCCCAAATGCCAGCTTTTCTCCCTCTAGAAGGTTTTTATGGTCATTGTCAAAAACATCGGCTTCATTACATTTCTGCTTGTTAATATTTCCCCTTAAGTGAAGTATCTGAAGTGTCTTGTGGTATTGAATGATTTGATCTTCTTGCAATTCATGGTACTTTTAGTAAGTATCATATCTCCAAATATATAGTTCACTAGTATTATGGAGTGTTAGTCTTTCTCCATGTCTAGCTTCTCAATCCATGGGAACAACATCATTGGCATATTGATAACACAGTATGGAAATGCAGAGGAAGTTACTTCCAAAGCAGAAGAGTGCCTTGGAAGTAATAGTCTAATTGGAAGTAGATGCTTATTTCCAGATAGACAAGTACTGGTACTTATAATCATGTGATTGAGTACAATACAGGAAGTTCAGATATAAAAGCTTTATTCTTAAAGGGGTCAAATAACATTGCAGGTAATCCTTGACTTATGTCTAATTGCTTATGGACCTTTGATGTTTTGACAGACACCCCCACATTAATGTATTTTTGGTCATTTTCTTTTTCATTTTCCATCATTCATTTTGAGTTTCTGATAAAGAACACCCTTTGGGCAAAATGGATGCTCTTAATGACTCTGGCATGCACTAAATGACCACCTCAAAAACATTGTAGAATCAGGTTTGGTCATATGGTGACCTGCCTAATGACTGCAATGATCTACAACCATAACCCAGGCTCATTTACAGTCATAAATTGAGGAGTATGTATACATGTTTAACTGCCTTCAGCCCTCTGGATCTTGCTATTTGTATTGTGGATAGTAGCATTATCCCTAATTACAATATTTATAGCTTAGTATCTTCCAGGAGGTATTATGCAACCAGCAAGATGAAGCCTATTTATACCTCTGTGTATTGCTGGAGACCGTGTAAATTAATAGTCGCCACAACATACAAGGGCAGCAAATTATATAGTGCAACTTCCCTTAATCTAAAGAAAACCTGTTAAAGGAGAAGAGGATATAAGATAATGTTTTAAGAACCCCGAGAGCTCTTTTCTACCAGCTCATATTATTTGTCAGGATAGCCTAATATTGTGTGCTTTATTAGAAATAAACAAAACAACAACAGAATGGCTAGGACTCTGGTTCATAACCAACACCAATATTTTACATGTTTTCCTATTTTTGCCCACAATGTTGACAATCAGCTTACATTTCAAATGGTTGTGTACGTGCATTTTTTTTTAAAGTGCCTAAGGAAGCAGAAGGAAGGGTGTTCAATTCACACTACAGCAGGCCGAAATCTACAGTTCAATTTCAGTTTGCCATCCTTAGCGAAGGGCTTTCTATAAATAGAATGCCACTTCCCAGCTAGCTACATTATCATTAAATGAACACTGAAGTTCCCTTTCCCACTGAGAGTCTAGGCTTTTGCTACCCATTTTAGGCACTTTCAAAACAAAACCACACTACTCCATGTTTCAACAGGGACGGGGTACCGCCTTGCTGCGATCGTGTCGAATGCCACAAAGGCGTGCACGACTAAAAGCAATCAGCCACATAAAATTCAAGAAATGCAGCACTCTACAGGGGTCTACTGCACAATTATCCCTTTTACCCTAATTCGTAATGAACAATTCCTCCTTCTTACAAGGCAAATGAACCCTTAAATCAAAGATTAAAACCTTAGGGAGAAATAGCTAGCAATTATACTTGTCAGTATTTGCCCTGGTGGAACTTTTTAACAGATTGAGATTACTGACAGCAAGAAACAAACCTTGGCAGTGAGTCAGAACCAGGCAGCTATAAAAACAAGATGGGGGAGGAGGAGGAGAAAAAAAATATATCAAAGACTTTCTTAGAATCAGCTATTGAAATGTCAGGTGCTCTCTGTGAAGAGTCCCAAAGGACATCTATTCTGACCTTTTTAACTTTGAGGTAAAGTTCATGGAACCTTTCCATAAATACCCAGTTATCGTAGAACGTAAATGCGGGGATAGGATTACAGTATAAAGTGCTAAAGCCAAAATTTCAGAGACGTGACGTGAGAGATGTTATACCTATGATTGAGTGTGTTTGTTTACTTCACCTGACCTTTGCCTCACATTTGGGATTGCACCGTTAACAATATGCATTAGAAGTATAAACAAATCATACATCAATCTCTCTGTATTATTTTTTTAAGGGGGAACTCAACTGCTTTCCTTATAGAAAGTCTCCATGCAGAGAAATTCTGTTTTTTTTTGTTTTGTTTTTTTGTTGAACTCAACAAAAGCAGGAATTCAACTGCTTTTCCTTTTTTGTTGTTGTTGCTGTTGATGAGCCTATATGAAAATCTTGCATATATGTGATGTTAAAAAAATCAACCTCAGTTTATAGAAAATGGTTGTTGTTGTTAGTTGCGAAGTCATGTCCAACCCATCACAACCCCATGGACAACCTTCCTCCAGGCTTTCCTGTCCTCTGCTCTACCCAGAGACCATTTAAGCTCATTATAGAAAATATTACTTTTAATTCAGGTTAAAAGATAAGTCCTACATCCTTTGGTGGATATGGATTAAAGTTAATGAATCCAACCCTTGGAGTTTGTCTCAAGGTGTAGAGTGGAAGTGCTTTGCTGTTCAGGACTTGGAAAATCAGTGTACTTAATCCTGTAGCACACTTCTACAGATAAAGTTCTCCACTATAGATTTTCTCTGCCCTTATAGGATGATGGGGGAAGGAGGAGGTGTTAGATTTCATGTTAGGCATGGCAATAAATCTTCCAGCTTCTGGGGAAGAATATACCAGCAGACAAGGCTGATCAGGAAGCAGAAGGAAAGAATTGTGCTCATATCATCCTGAAACAGTCAGTATGTGCCTCTCTGATTCCATCCATTATTAGTCACCTAACTTTGCCTCCAGTGTGATGGGTGGAGAAGTGTAACAGATTTTATACATCTTACAGATGTCATGGAATGCTGTCTGCAGAAGCAGAAAAGCACCACTTAAAAAAAATACAGGTAAAAACAAATTAATCATGTTTCACTGATACGATGAAGGAAATCTCCTGAAGACATGGCTATTAGGCAGAGGTGGCCTTCAGCAGGTTCTGACCAGTTCTGGAGAACCAGTAGCGGAAATTTTGAGTAGTTTGGAGAACAGGTAAATAACACCTGACTGGCCCCACCCCCATCTATTCTCTGCCTCCTGAGTCTCAAATGATCGGGAGGAAATGGGGATTTTGCAGTAACCTTCCCCTGGAGTGGGGTGGGAATGGACATTTTACAGTTTTCTTCCCCTGTCATACCCACCAACCACCAAGCCATGCCCACCAAGCCACACCCACAGAACCAGTAGTAATTTTTTTTTGAAACTCACCACTGCTATCAGGGCATGTTTGTGCCATAGTAAATTATGAGGGAAGATAGGCCATATACCTATAGAAGCAATTATTTTTAAAAGTGTTTTTTGTAACCTGAGAAGAAACAAATAAGTTTCTAAACAATTACAAGTACTAAGGCTAGGGGTCTTAGCCAGTACCTGCTAAGTGAGATCATGACCAGCAGAATAGGTAGTCACTGTCTACTCATTGCAACCAGCCTTGTAAAACTTTTTCCTTCATCCTTCAGATGATCTTGGAACAGGAAAAACAACTTGAAAAGCGTAATGGAAGTTTGGACCTAATCTAAGAAGACAGTATTTTCTATGGGGAATCCAACTCATTTTCTGAATAAATTTGAAAATGTCAACCAAGCAATCAGTAATAATTACAGCACTTATTATGACTCAGAAAAAATCAGATGTAACATTCAGCAAATTGAAACAGGCTGCCTGCTGAAAATATCAGTAGGGCAGTATTGTAACCTGAAGAATCGCATGACAAATATCTAGTTAAACTACTTGACAATCATAGATTTTGACATCTCTTGATCTGAAGAAAATAGAACATAGATTTATTCTTGGTCATAGCAATAGACATAGTTCATTCACAAATTGAGCAAGCTACATTAATTACTTTACTGCTATAAATATGGTATTGTGCAATCATAGTTTCTCTAATAACATTCTCTGTTCCCCCAGAATAGTTGTTCTAATCTAGAGTTGTCTTTGGGAAACACTTCACCTTTTCCACATAGATTAAGGTGACCATCCGTCCTGCTTTTGGCGGGACAGACACACTTTTTCATTGAAAGTCCCTCATCGATGTTAAATTGTCCCGGTTTTTTTTGCTCTTTTCCAGGAAGTCTTCGATGGATGGATGAGAAGAGGTGAGGACGTTATTAGTTATTCCTGCAGGTTATCTCTCCCCCCCCCCCATCAACGTTGTCCGGACTTGGCCTGGGCTGACAGGAGGCCCGGGCGATTTTTAAAAGTCCTGGGTTTTTGTTGTTGTTTGGGTTTTTTTTTGCTCCCTCGGCACACTGCCCCCCCATCGGCGATGTCCTGCCATAGGATTTGTGAAATCTGGTCACTTTAACATAGTTAGTAGATACCTTTGTGGTGCCTCCACACTCACAACTTATATTGAAAAACCCAGCACTATGAGTTCCCAACTTTCTAAGTTATTTTATTTTATTTATTTATTTATTATTTCAATTTATATACTGCCCCATCTCCGAAGACTCGAGGCGGTTGACAGAAAATTAAAACACATAATATAAAGTTAGGGACTTTCCTGACTGAAAAGATTGTAAATTAGCACAACCTTAGATTTGTCCTTATTATGATTATTGCTTTTTTATCATTGTTGCCAATATTGCTGTGTGAAATACTATAGAAGAAATCATCCACTGCTTGATGAATTGTATTGTAATCAGAACAACAAATTAATTCTCTTTGAATATTATGTCATGTCTGTATTTTCAGGATGCCTAATTCAGCTTAGGCTAACCATAGCAGCCATAGGGAATAATTCACATGAACTTTAAAAAAAATTATACCAGTATTCAGAACAGTATCAATGTGAACATTCCAAGTTCAGCTGTAGTTTATTTATGAATCATATTTCAGAAGCACCCATATCTGGGTGGTATACAAATGAAAAGTTAAAACCATTGAAAACAGAATATAAGCAATTAAAATATTTAAAATAAAGGCAAAAGTAGTTATAATTTAACATTAAAGGTTAATTAAAAAAAGAGGAAAAGGTGTTTCAGGGCACTAACAAGCCCCAAACTGAGGACTTCTCTGTGAACCCCAGGTGAGATGGCAGAGTTAGGACATTTTTTGAATGGCAGGGCAGCTTAGGGAAAAGCTGTCTCACATAAAAGGTAAATGTTTCCCTCACGCATATGTGCTAGTCATTTTCAACTCTAGGGGGAAGTGCTCATCTCCATTTCAAAGCCAAAGTGCTGTCCCAAGATGTCTCCGTGGTCATGTGGCTGGCATGACTAAATGTCAAAGATGCACGGAATGCTGTTACCTTCCTACCAAAGGTGGTCCCTATTTTTTTACGTGCTTTTGAACTGCTAGGTTGGCAGAAGCTGGGACAAGTAACGGGAGCTCACCCTGGTACGCGGCACTAGGGATTGAAACTGCTGAACTGCCAACCTTCCAATTGACAATCTCAGCTGTCTTAGCCACTAAGCCACTGCATCCCACCTACAAAGGGAGAGTATTCTACAGGACAGGGACAACAGCAGACAAGGCCCCCTTCCTGGATCCTTTTCAGTTCTTTAACTGAAAAGTTTTCCAACATACCTTCCCTACCTGATTGAGTAGATGTTCTGACCCAGACTTCCCAGTACAATTGATCCCCAAAACCTTTTTTAAAAAATTTAAGAGCTGTGAATTAATTTCATTCACAACACATGCTGAATCACCAAGAGTTTATAAATAGTCCAACAGAAGTCTGCCACAGTCCTTCGGATAAGGTTGGTAAACACCCACCTTTATCTTCTTTGACCCATTGCCAAAGACCTAATTGTCAATTATCTTGGCAAGGCCAAAGGGAAACACAGAATCAAAAATAGACCTTCAAAGTACAAACTGACACTATCCACAACATTGCTTCCTGCAAAGGCCTACGTGCCTTTATGTTTTATGGGAGGGGCCAATCATCTCCAAGCCTTACTCCCGAGTCGTCCCTTTTGTTTTAACTGTTCTTGCCTTGTGGCAACTATGTGCATGCGCTCACTAGGAACTGGCTCCCCCTGTTCCTCTGCCTCTCAAATGTCTGACTTTGGAGGCTCTGACGTCCGCACATAACTCCTAGATGGCCCTGGCCCCATTTCTGTCTCCAATGCAGAGCCTTCCCCAGACTCCAGGACTGGCCCATGTTCCTCTGAAGCCTCCACACTGTCCAACTCATCAAGCTGCTGATGGACTGTGATGTGATGGGGTGAAAGCAGTTCTATAGGTAGGGTTTAAGATATAGAAGGACAGACTTGAACATTGGGTCATATCTAACAAAATAAAATGCAATTGTGAAAAAGGTAAAATTTTAATTCAAGCAAGAAAAATCAAATACACAGGTATAGTATAGGTGGTACCTTGCTCAATAGTAGTGATTGTGAGAAGAATCTTGGAGTCCTAGTGGACAATCACTTAAATATGAGCAGGCAGTATGCTACAGCCACCAAAAAAAAGCCAACACAATTCTAGGCTGTATTAACAGAGGGATAGAATCAAGATCACATGAAGTATTAATACCACTTTATAACCTCTTGGTAAGACCACACTTGGAATACTGCATTTAGTTTTGGTCATCATGATGTAAAAAAGATGTTGAGACTCTGGAAAGAGTTCAGGAAAAAGCAAAAAGATTATTAGAGGACTGGAGGCTAAAACATAAAGAATAATTGCTGGAATTGGGTATGTATAGTTTAATGAAAAGAAGGACTATGGATGATGTAATAAGAATTTCATTATCTCAGGGGTTGCCACAAAGAAGAGGAAGTCAACCTATTCTCATAAGTGTTTGGAGGCAGGAAAAAAACAATGGATGAAAACTAATCAAGGAGAGAAGTAACCTAGACTTAAGGAGAACTTTCCTGATAGAACAATTAATCAGTGGAACAACATGCCTCCAGAAGTTTTGGATGCTCCAACACTGGACATTTTAAAGAAGAGATTGGACAACCATTTGTATGAAATGGTATAGTTTCCTGCCAGAGCAGGATATTGGATTAGAAGACCTCCAGGATCCCTTCCAACTCTGTTATTCTGTTATCATAACTGGACCCAGTTGGACCCAGAAGCATACTGGGACTGAGTGCAGCTTGTAAAGCAGAGGTGTTACATTCACCATTTTTGGATGCCCAAGATTGCTTACATAGCTGCACTTTTTACCAGCTGAACCTTCTGGATACTTTTCAAGAGTAGCCCCATGTTTACGTCCATTTGCTATTGGACATCT
Organism: Calamaria suluensis; assembly: GCA_032468135.1. Lineage (NCBI taxonomy): Eukaryota > Metazoa > Chordata > Lepidosauria > Squamata > Calamariidae > Calamaria > Calamaria suluensis. The sequence continues at coordinate 47,280 of JANHFP010005909.1, read as the reverse complement.
CACCTCTTTTCATTTTTTAATGTAGACATTACAAAGGGAAAAGATGATGTGATAAATTTAGAGTGAGTAGCAGTACTTCAACTTACATACCAATTGACCTTGCTTTACAGCCCTCTCTAAGCAGTTTACAGAGTCAGCATATTGCCCCAATAATCTGGGTCCTCATTTTACCCACCTTGGAAGGCTGGAAGGCTGAGTCGACCTTGAGCCAATGAACCTTGAACTGCTGAACTACAGGCAGGCAGCAGGCAGCAGAAGTAGCCTGCAGTACTGCACTCTAACCACTGTTCAACCAAGGAATATCTCCCCACAAATATAAATATAGTTTTACCATAATTTTAAACTTGTTTTCTGTTGCATTTTCAAAATAGGTATTATGGTCCAAAGCCAGCAATTGAAAATAGCCTAAAATATTGAAATATGCAGATAATAATAGAATAGAATATAATTTTTATTGGCCAAGTGTGATTGGACCCACAAGGAATTTATCTTGGTGCCTAATAAGCAAGAAATAATGAAACAGGTAATAATGTAAAAGCAGGACAATATTATTTGGTACAACTGGTGAGAAAGTTGGATTAGCATCTACAGATCCAAAAATGTGATATTTCATAGATTGGCAGAAACTGCCTGGCCATAAGTAAAAGAGGATTTGAGAAAGTGCCAGTGAGGAACAATGGTGCTCATTCTAGAGCTTCTTATGAAATTCACAGTATAACAGACTATGCCTATGTTTTCTACCATCTCTAATCCACCCAAACAGGTCTTGTTAATTTGAGAAGTTTGAATGGAAAATTTTACTGAAGGGTACTTTAGGATTACTGGAAGTTTGGATGATGTACCAAAAGTGCTTTTTTCAGGAGGCAACTGGACTTTCTTGTTTTTTTCTTTGAAGACGTTTTGCTTCTCATCCAAGAAAAATGAGAAGTGATACATCTTCAAAAAAAAAATAAAAAAAATAAGAAAGTCCATTTGCCTCCTGAAAAAAGCACATTTGGGACAACCATGACCTGGATGACTGAGAATCTTTACAGACTTTTAGCTATGCAAAAACACCCTTTGAATGGTGTGCGAGTAGGAATGGATTTTCAGAGAGAAAACAATGTAGACTACAGGAACCATGGGCACTACTCAAGTGATCCTGAGGACACAGATAAACCTCCAAGTGCTTCAATGACCATCTAAAAAGGATGCAAATGACTGTCTGCAAGGAATATAAATCTTTCCATTCCCCAATATCCTGTCAGACCTGAAGAAGCTTCTTGGATGAGAAATGAAATGTCTTCAAAGAAAAACACATGAAAATGCAGTTGCCTCCCGAAAAAGCACTTTGGGGACATCATGACCTGGATGACTGAGAATCTTTACAGAGTTTTGGATGCTGTAGAAAAGCAACCTAGGGATGAGAGCCACACTTTGTCGGTGCCTGTTTTAAAACATAGTGCACTTTCAACATAGAGTGGATTGCTTTGGGGTTTGTTGAAATACATTATCAGAGGACATCATAAATCAGTCTTGTCTATACCTGAGCAGTTTATGTCCACAAAGCCAAATGTTGTACTGTAAAAAATTCTTGTCTTGCAAGCCTTATTGTATTTTTAACTGCACTCAATTTATATTACACATTCTGCAGACTTAAAGTACATTTTACTTCAAATGTATTGATGCTTTAGTTTACAATCTCTTACACTTCTTAGAGAGGATTTTCTGGTGAATGCTTCACATTTGCTCACATTTGCTATTTATTAGACAAATAGGAGACATGCATAAGGTATGAGACTCAACAGATTCAAGAAAGTTGATCTTTCCTCTAGTCCAAATTGTCACCTTTGGAAGCCATCTTAGGCCAGAAGCTTTCAAGCTGCCACCTTCTCATGTGTGGCAAAGTAGGAGGGGGATTTAGGAGAGGATTTGTAATTAGACACTATAGCATTCTTCCCATCAGTCAAGGTCAGGACAAACCAGCATCTGGAGGAGTGGTTGGAGTGCTGTTTCGAGATGGGACAGATGGTGATTGGAGCATGTGATCGACTGATGAGTGAGGGGATGGTTTTGGGGGATTTGATTTACTGAGGGAAAAACTGGAACTCTCAGATTTGGGTTTTCACAAGATGTGCCAGTATACGTACTCTAATAAATGGAACTTTGGGAAAATGCTTGCCTCGGAGTCTTCAATTGGAAGAAGATATTTTCTGGAACACTGACACAAACACTACAAAACACAAAGCTTTATTTTACTTCTCAGCAATATTCATATGAAATTGAAGTAATCAGAACTATTATTTAATTAGTGTGAGATAGATGTCTTAATAATTTGTCTTATACCAGTTCAATCCTTCCAGCCCATTAATTAATTGTTTTTAAAAGAAAAGTTTAAAGTATTTTGGCACAATGTTAGATAGAATTCTATAAAAAAAAGTTTTTATTGTATAATAGCATAAAATAGAAAATGTTCACATATAATATCTTG
>JANHFP010005909.1:30505-41656 GCA_032468135.1 Calamaria suluensis | reverse complement strand
TTGCTTTGTGCTAGCAGCCCAGAAACAGTCTCACTGAGACCTTACCCACAATTCCGCAACTATACACCCCCAACAATGTGCTAGTCACTCTTTCTCAGCCAATCCACCCCACTGGGTCAGTGTTGTGGGAAAAATAAATGGAGGAAGGAGTATTGGGCATGCTTACCACTTTGAGTTATCTATCATACTGAGAGAAAATTCATTGACTAATTTTTGAATGTCTTAGAACATTTGCTCTGAACATTCTGGGAATGTTAGATAGAGAATGAAATCCTTGTAATGCTTGTATCCTAAAGCCTTGTGTTGGGGTAGTGATGGTAAAGTAGACTTTCTCAACAACTTAAAGCCACATCTGAAGGACAGTGTCAGATTATCCATTGGGCTCATGATTAACTGTGAAATAGTGAAGTATCAGATTTGGATGTAGGAACCAATTACAAATTCTCACTCACTGGGTAAATCTCTCAGGATAATCTCTCAGGATAATCACTATCTCTTAGGATAATCTGCCCCATAAGAGAATACTATGGTGGGATTAACATTAATGATGTCATGTGCAAGTCTCTCAGCAATCAAGAAATGCTGAAAATTGGCATATTGGTTTGCTTCCATTTCAAAGTGGAGAACACAAGAACTGGTCCAGACGTTAGTGAAGCTTTTTTTAAAAAAATTAGCAAAAATCCCCCCAATTCTCCCTTCAAATCCAGGAAAAATATATTCCCACTTACATTTATTTATTTATTTGTTTGTATGTATATAGCCTCCCAACTCATATATAGGTGACTCCAGGTGACTTAGATTTTTTTTTTAAAAAATCCACCATACAATAAAAACTAATTAAAAATGTCAATCTGCATAATCCTCAACTGTCCAGCTTTAACATTTCTTCCCCAAAGCAAAATGTTTAAGGTAGTTTAAATCGACTGTAAAAAGAAGAAGACTTATTATTTTTGTTTCTGTCACCAGCATTCTTGGATTTCATACTGCTAAAGTAAGAAAAGATTAGATGCCTTGGCAATACTGAGCTGTTTGGCAAGACTAATGAGCTCTTCATAAACCTTTTCTGGACAGATTCTGGAAACTGTTAGTCAACAGATACAGATTTACTGGATTTTTAATCCACATTAAGATAAATTTTGGATGTAAGGAAAACTGGCTAGGACCATTCCACTGAAGCTTAACATGGAATTAGAGAAAAGATGGGAAGAGGGGCTCTCATTTCTGCTTTAACTAAACTCAAACTATTACCTGAATCAGGTCATAATTTATTTCACTGGTTGCTTTTACGAAAAGTAGTCTAGTCTTCTTTGCTGATTTTAAAAATATCAAATGGAATATTTATTTTTAAGTTGTGACACTGTTAGGAACCTTGAGAAAATTCCTAAAATTCAAGTATAATTAATGCTGCCAGCTGTCAACCACTCAGCCATATTAATATTTCTATCTTGTATAAGGGAACCATTTGAGTTTGCCAAGCCTGAATTTTACAGATAAATGTAAGTGCAAAGCCTTAAATATATTTTTGTGATCACTTATGTCCTCTAGAGCAGGGATCTCCAACCTTGGCAACTTTAAGACTTGTGAATTTTAATTGTAAGTCTACAAGTCTTAAAGTTGCCAAGGATGGAGACCTCTGCTCTAGAAAAATTTGTCTACTTTTTCAGGTACTTTTACCACTATGTGGTAAGGATTCATTGCCCATGGGTAAAGCATATGATTGGTATGCCAATCCTGAAGTGATCATGGCTAAGGCCATCTTGGAGACTTTATGGCTGCCAAACAACAGAGGAAGGGGGAAAATAGTTAGATGAGTTTGTAGCCAAAACAATAAAACTTTCCTGTGGGAACCCAAGGACATTTCCTACAGGTGGCTGGCTGGAGGAGGGATGAAGTAACTAAGCAACCAACCAGCTCCTGGATTGGACAGAATGACTAGTGACTTGGGAAAAGGGGAAACTTTTACTTTTAATTAGGTGAAAGCCACCGGAACTTTTAGAGTTGGCTTTCACCAGTTGTGCCAATATCACCCACCGAATAAAACTTGAGGAACCTGCCTGCCTCAGAGTTCTCATTTCTTTTTCTTTTTTGCGTGCACTTAATGTATTTTTTGATTTTTAAAACAGCAAAGCACGACAAACACAAAATAAGACATAAAACATATATCTATAACCTTTTTACAACAACTTTAAAAACAATAGGCTTCTATTATTTATATTTCCCTGCTATTCTATATACATAAAATGAAGTTCTAATTTATTTATTTATTTTATTTATTTAATTTAATTTTTTCGACTTATATTTCTAAGGGTTACTTAGATTACTTGGAACGCTGACATGATATAGCAAAGGAATCAACGCTATGTATGATTGCAAAAATCTATTGTCTGAACGTATAGTCCTGTGGCCAGTACTAAGCTAGTCTGATTCAGCTTTACACCAAAACTAAAAGAAAGGGTCACAAATCAAGTATATATCTTTGCGAAAATAACAGATACTGTAGCACTATTACACTACCTGTAATAGCAGATAGCAATAGCAATAGCACTTATATATCATTTCATAGTGTTTTACAGCCCTCTCTAAACAGTTTACAGAGTCAGCATATTGCCCCCAACAATCTGGGTCCTCATTTTACCGACCTGGGAAGGATGGAAGTCTGAGTCAACCTTGAGCCAGTGAGGATCAAACTGCTGGCATTTGGCAGAATTAGCCTGCAATACTGCATTGTACACTGCACTACACTACTGTAGAGAAACTGTAACACAGGGGCATCAAACTCACAGAACGTGGTCCAGATGTGTCATGTGCTGGCTGCGCCCACCCCTGGTTTGCAAGGCGAAAAATGATATGTCACATGATGATGACATAACGGCACGAGTTTGACAACCTGCTGTAACAGATCTGCCAATTAAATAGAGATATATACAGAGACTGAAATACTTTATAAAATATTAGTTTTCTTCCGGAAAATACCAGAAATGTAATAATGTGTTTTTCATTCTCCTATCCAGTGGTTGCATGGGAGAATACAATGTCTTGTCACCTTGACTGGCAACATAATGGGCGTGCATAAGAGCACCAGCGTGCCTACCACCCCTGTCCTAAAGTTCCCTTTAATTGTATTCATTTTATGTACTCATTTCATGTTTACACTTATATATATATATATTACCTAATATGTAATCGACAAATAAAAATAAATAAAAAAATAAAAAACAGGGAACCAAAATTCCCTTCCCTGACAAAAGCTGGAAATTGCTTGACGATCAAACAAGTTTACAATTAGAATTGTATAATCCACAATTTCAGATGCTGTTTAGGAAAATTATTACCTTCTGAACTATCAGAATATAATATTGTACGTATACATATGTAAGCAAGATTATGTAAAAAAAATTATATATATATATAATTTTTTATGTGACATTTTGACAAAAATCAAGCAAACCCAGCATACATTTTTACATGTTTATGAACCAACAGAATAGGTTGGAATGATATTTTGTAAATGATTTGTGATGCATTTTCACTTTGTCCATAATGTTATTTTTATCTGCCAGTAGGGCACTTTTTGTGCAGTATTTCCTCTTACAAAAGGCCTTTATATATTTTGGAAATTATAGAAAATCTGCTTTATTTTTCTTTTCCAAATGCAAATATTGATCTTCCTTGACCAAACTGCATTATAAGTATCTAGAAAGTCATGAATTGTCCTGACTTACTGCACAAACATAGCAGTATCTACTGAATGTGCAAAAAGAAAGACAGCTGAAAACAGATTTCCTTGCTATTGTCCTTGTAACCATGGTTACCCTATTCCATTTCGATGTTGCTAAGATAGGGATAGAAATTTTGGCCACTATACATTCAGTCTTATCTCTTCAAGCAGAAGAGATAGAAATCTCCTTTTTTTTTTTACAAAAAATAAATCTGGATTTCTAAGTATTTAATAAAAACCAATGAACTTCAAAATGACCTGCAAGAAAAAAATGGTTACTAAATCCAGGTATAAAGTGTTAATTGTTGTTGTTGTTGTTGTTATTGTTGTTGTTACTGTTGTTGTTGTTTTGTTGTTGACAAAGCTTTCTCTAAGTAACTCGTTGTAATACATAGGAGCAGAAATAGATTCTATTTGGGGTATGGATGAAGAATGGTGGAAAAGGCACCCTACAGCATTCCATTAAGAAGAAACTTGACAGAAAATTTCCAAAATTCAATTTCTTTTCTAACATTTGCCTGTATGCTACTTTTTATAATTATTTTCCTGCTACCTAATAAATTGACTTTCAAATCATAAAAAATAATAAATAAAATCATCTAAAACTTACATAAAAACAATAAGCATTGCTAATACCTAATCAAGTTCCAAAAGCCATGGCTTATCTTGTCTGAAGTCATCCTCTCCACTGACCTGTGCCAGAAACCAGTTTTTACTGCACTTTTGAATAATAATAATGAGAGAGCCATTCTGATCTCAGATGCTGTGGGTGCTATGACCAAGAAGGTCATCCTTCCAGCACTCCTCCATTAACCTTCTAAAGTGGGGCAGGTGAAGAATTGTAAGTGTACCGCTCTGTAGCTAGTGACAGTAATGTGATTTATGACTCTTTGGCTCTTCAAGTAGCTTTGGTCAAGAAGACTGTTTATTTCATTGTGTAATGGGGGAGAAAGTCAGCTTTGTATACCGTGTCGAATAACAAGGGATGATTTGAGAAAGTGCATTTTCATCTTTTGCAAAAGGTCAAACAGTAAACATAAACAAGTGAAGCACTAAAAATGTTTCCTTAACAGAAATATTTGATTCCCCCCAAAAAAGTAAAAAAAGATGATATCTATTGCATGTGTATTATCTTATATTGTGGGAAAACCCTTTTCAACAATGCACTGAGCTACAGATTAGGGAATTGTACTTTAGCTTTGTATCTTGTGCAGACCTATGTCATATGGTTCACATGTCATGCACCTCCAGAAAATGAAATTGTGTAGCTATGATTAAGTTCACAAAGGGCAAGAATGTCATGCAAACATAGCTATTAATGTCTTAGTGTTTGATAGGGAAGGCTCAGACTTGTCTTGCAGAAGTTCAGAAGTCCTGACTTTTATTCACTTCCTTATTTTCTTTAACCATTATTCATACATCTGGTCTCACAGAAACATGAAGAAAAGTTGACTAAAACTATATTGCTCAGATATCTTCTATAGATTATGTTTTATTTTGTTTTGCTTCCTTTTGAAATTAAGGGAATTTGTTCCTCAAAAGGCTTACCAGCTGCATCTTCTTGCCTTCTACTGAAAACAGGATGCTGGAGTAGATGATGAAATCCAGCAAAATTATCCTTATAGTCTTACAGTTCATTGTACACAAATCAACAAGTACAGATAATAAATATTGTATTGGTAGAGACACAGGTGGAAAACAAAACAAACCAAAAAACCCAAATGATTTTGTCTTTTTTGGGTTATCAGTAGCATGGAAATGTCATCTCAGTGACATTTCATAAGCTAATTCTTCATTTGGTAAGTGAAGCTGAGAAGGTAAGAATTTCTGATTTTAACAGGAGTGAAAGAGATTTTAAAACGACACAAATGGTAGAACTTTTCAAGGGTGGGGAACAAGGAGCTACATTGCTATTGACTCAAAATACTGGAGAAAGGGAGTCAGAATTCAAACTCAGGAACTAACATATATAATTTGAAGCTTCCTAGGTATTATTTATGTTTTCCTATTTCTCTGCAAGAAATCTACTTATCTACTTACCTAACTTGGGTAAATGGAGCATGGAGACAGTCTGATTGCTATACCAGGCAAAAAACCTTGGGGAGAAAAAGCTACTTTACTGTAAACAAATATTATTTTAGCCTTTTACTTTATAGGACTTTCAAACAATTTTTTATCCCATGTTGAACGTTCTATAGTTTCCTATGCTTTCTTTTTACAGAGTGAATAATGCAAACATTTAATCATAATAATAAGTGAGTAAAACTGCAAGGGTAAAATTTAGTTTTCTTTTGTGTAGCTCAGGAGAAAAGGGTAAAAAAAAAAACTTTTGATAACAAAAGTGGTTCCCAACGGTGACCTTAAATCAGCTCTATAAGGGATGAATGCAAGCTGTGAAAACACTGCATTTTTATTGCAGTCTTCTTGGGAGCTGTATTAAATGTTCCATGAGACTTTTTATAGAGAGATGAAAACTTCACAAAAGAATCCACCAGAGCTGTCTAACAGAGTTTAGTGGCATAGAAAAGATGCCCTTTAGAAACGTAACTCTGTAATTGCAATCTGATTTTGCCCCCTGCCACATGGACTCCAACAAGTCTTTAGCGAAGACTTGTTCTGTAACCTTCCTTATAGTAATATATTAATTCATTAAAGAGTGGTTGAAAATTGTTGTGATGGAAATATAACAGAAATGACAACAATATGTTCTACGGTTAACAGCTAAATTGAATTTAGTCTACAGTTTTAAAATTACAGTTTCCAGATCTCAGCTGCAGGAATCCCAATGAAGACTATGGATGGCAAAGATCAGACTTCTTTCCTTGCCAATTATTGGTTACCTTGAGTTTTTCTGCTGACCAGTGGTACCCTTATTTAATGATAACCCAAATAATATTTAAATACATATTGTTAAGAGCTTCTATACCATTCTATTGACAACCTTAGCACAATCTGTTGGATTCAGAAGCAGCAATGTATGAGTTATTGGTGAAACCTCTTTGAGCTTTAGAAAAGAAGCAACTAATTATCATAATTTTAATGTAGAAATCTCCAAGGAACATCTAAGTTAAAAGTAAAAATATATCTGAATAAAAATGCCATATAATCTATGTTTCGAGACTGGAAGAATTTCACATACATGGAATATGGGATTTTTGCATTTTGTTAATTTTAAGGTGGTCAGGGGTTCAATTGGAATTGGAATGGTCCTTTCTACAATGTTATCTCCACTGCTTTGCAGCTTTCCTGGTTTCTAATCTTCAATGTAATGTATTACATACATAGTTTCCATAAGACTGTTACTGTCATTGCAGTGTTCAAGGGGAATTGCCTTTTTGAGAAATAGTTAGAGAACTTCTTCTGAAGAAATATTGACCTTCTCCTGACTTTGGCTTACATAATTTTAAAATGCTCTTTTTGCCCAGCTTAAAATAAATTAAAATAAATTATAAATTAAAATAAAAGCTGAAAATGTGCCACAGTTTTTGTATGTGAAACAAAAGGCAGTGTAGAAGCTGTCTTTTGTTTCACATTTCTGCAAGAATATGAACTCCCTAAAAAGGCGATATGCTTAGAGTTGAGCGGTATAAAAGGGACATTAGGGGACATGTGGGGAAGTCTGTCACATTTTCAAGGACTTCTTAAAATATCTATAGGTTTTCCTTGGTTCTCACAGTAGATACCACCAAAAGAAAACAACAACAACAACATTTGAATAAAAGAGATGTTAAAGTGTAACTGATTGGAGATGTCCACCCTTTTATACCCTGCTAGCTTCTCCTTAACCTAGACATGTGTTTTCCTGGGACTATGCTATTTTTATGGGAAAACTTTGGAAAAAAAATGGAAAGAAGAGCAACTAAGATGATTAAAGGCCTGGAGACAAAAACATATGAAGAAAGGTTGCAGGAATTGGGTATGGCATGGTCAGTCTAGAAAAAAAGAAAAAGTAGGGGTGACATGATAGCAATATTCCAGTATTTGAAGGGCTACCACAAAAGAAGAAGAGGTCAACTTATTTTCCAAAGCAGAAGCCAGGACAAGAAACAATGGATGGGAAATACTCAAGGAGAGAAGCAACCTGGAATTAAGGAGAAACTTCCCAACAGTGAAAACAGCTTGCCTTCAAAAGTTGTAGGTGTTTCATCACTGGATGTTTTTTTAAAGAAAACATTGGACAGCCATCGATCTGAAATGGGTATAGGACAGGGGTGTCAAACTCACATGCTAGAGAAGGGGGTTGGACTAGAAGAGCTCCAAAGTCACTTCCAGCTCTATTGTGATTGATTGATTGATTGATTGATTGATTGATTGATTGATTAACTGATAGGGAATCCAAGGCTACAAAACAGTCTGGAGAATATTTGAAAAAAAAATGGAAAGAAAGTGTTGTGTATATACGTTAAGAAGGGTTGCAAACCTTGCAGATTGGTGCTAACAGTTATTATGGCGGGAAAATAAGGCGGGAACACTAAGGTGGGAAGCAGGCAGAGCCAAGCGGATACATTGTTGCAAGAGATAATTAGAGGGTTCCATTTGGCGCGAACTGTCTGTATAAATAGAGCGGCTCTGTTACATCCCCAGTCTTTAGTTGGTCTTTGCGTCTGTTACAATTGTGCTGTAATAAACCTGTTCTGAGCAATACTTGTAGTGGCTTCTTACCCAAATTCTACAGAAAGTAATAGCAAATTAATTTTATACCAAACAAGAAAATTGAATGAACATGCCTGCGAATTCAGCAAGAGTAATTTGAAAGAATTGTTCCTTTTTTTTAAAAAAAATCAATAATTAGCTACTTTTTTCATCAAATCCCATCATATAACTATTGTATTGAATTATTATCATCAATGTTACTTTCATCTTTTCAGGGAAATTAAATCTTTCCTAAATTCCTGCTTTGCTTTAAATAATGATCAGAAACTAAATTGTAAGCACTGCACTGATAGTTGTTCAGCTGCAGCTGTGTGCTATTACTGTTTTCCCCAACTACTGATTTATAGAAACTTCTAGAGTCATCCAGTTATCATTATGTCAGAATAACAGTAATTAGAAGAGTCTTTACATCGCTTCAGAAATGTCTGAGGGTTGTTATGAAGATGTTGTAAGTCACCAGGAGAGGAATGTCTTATGGAATGTGCTAGTAGTTACTATAGGATTGTGTCAACTTGTCACATCTATATACATTCATGCAGACACCTAGAATAAAGTCTTGTATGTTTGAGCTTCTATAAGATATTCAGTTTAGTACTTACAGGAAAGATTCTGAAAGGAGACAAAAAGAGATATGCAGGCGATAGAAATGGTTATATGACAGGACTCTGGAAAGAAGAAAGGAATAGAACTGTAGCAGTAATAACTACTAAAATGGCCTTGAATAGTTCTGAATATTCAAAATCTATGGTTTTAATAAATGATAATTTAAGCTTGTAAACCTGAGTTGGATTGGACAGTGTTCATACATAGTTTATACAGAAAGGTTTTTGGTTTGAGGATCAATATGGACAAATTTGTTGAAAAAACTCATTGGGCATGATTCAAAGAGGACTGCTGAAGACACGAACAGGAGGATGCATAATTAGATGGATCTGTTCAGTGCAGAGGGCTCTCAGCTGGAGCCGAAAAAGACATTAGTTCATAGATTTACCAGCTACAGAGAAATCAGCTGCCAACTTGCTTGACTGAAGAGAGCAAATTGCTGCCAGTTTCTATATGCCCTGTCTTAACTTTAAATCAAGAAGTTAGGCAGAATTAGAAATAGAATAATGTAAACATAAATTAAACTTACATCAAAACTAGTCCTTTTGAATGTTCTGAAAGAATTTAGACTTTCAAGGGGTACAAGGGGAAGAAAGGATTTTCAAGGCAAGCTTAAAAATCAAGGCTTTGTTGTGTCTCCTGGAAACCATAAGAGAATGGAGCAGTTTGCTGTGAAATACAGTGCAATTATTTGTCAACCAAGGTTAAGAAAACAAAACTCTTGTGCTTCCTGTTTTAACAAAACTTGAATATAAAAATAAAATATGGTTTAGGTCCCTCTACTCAAAGTCTATCAAACTCAAAGGGAACCAGTTTGTCAACTCTGAAGGGAACTTGAATGAAGCCATCTTTTGCTGCCTCATAGTTGCCACAGACTCTGAAGGGAGGGGGGAAGGAGGTAGACTGGTTAACAGTCAAAACAAAAAAAAACTTTCCTTGTGGGAACCAAGGTCATCCCAACAGATGATAGTTGAAGGAGGAAATGAGTGATCAAGCAGCCTGCCAGCTACTTTCATTGGACAAAGTGACCGGTGACATCTGAGGAGGGAAAGATTTGCCTTTTTAATTAGGCTAAAACTGCTGGAACTTTTAGCATAGGTTTTGACTAGCTGTGCCAATAGGATATATCCAATAAAGATGTTCTTTGAGAAATCTACCTTCCTCAGAGTACTGCTTTTGGTGGTCAGTGGTCAGTTTCAATTTTTTAACTACTGGTTCTGTGGGTGTGGCTTGGTGGGCAAGGCATAGCTTGATGGGCATGGCAGGGGAAGGATACTGTAAAATCTCCATTCTCTCCCCAATCCAGGGGAAGGTTACTGCAAAATCCCCATTTCCTCCCAATCAGATGGGACTTGGGAAGCAGAGAATAGATGGGGGTGGGGCCAGGCATAATTTTTACCTCAGGTTCTCCAAACTACTCAACTATTCCACTACCGGTTCTACAGAACTGGTCAGAACCTGTTGAAACCCACCTCTGTGTTACTCGGAATGCTGACAAAGTTGGGTGCCGGCCAGTAGTGGGTTTCAATTTTGTTCACTACCAGTTTGCTTATGGCCGCATGTGTACACAATGCTTCTGCACATGCACAGAGACATCCAGGCATGTGAGTGGAGCCTCCTGCCACCGCCACAACCGGTCAACTTGATCTGGGGTAAACCGGTAGCAACCCACAACTGGTGCTGATCTAATAACCAGGCAACTGATTCTAGACCTGTCTTAGACATGAAAAACTGACTGGGTTAGTAAATTTGGACCAGTCGCTCTCAGACCAACTCACCTCACAGGGTCATTTTTGTTGGGAAAGTAAGGGAAGAAAGGAGTATTGGTATGTTTACCATCTTAAGTTGTATATGAAAATGATGCAATAAAAATCTAAAAATGAAATAAACCATAGGTTGCTCCCGTCATAGCCTATGTCATCTACAAATCCTATTTCTGGAGAGTTCTCTAATTCTAGAATACATCATGTCACTTGAAAATGGTGGACTATTGCAAAAATATGAAACAATGGCATTGGATGAGGAACAGTGAAGGTAATATACTTCCAAATGGACTGCAGAAAGCAAGGGAACTTAGAATAACAGAGTTGTAAGGAACCTTGGAGGTCTTCTAGTCCAACCTCCTGCCCAGGCAGGAAACCCTACACCACTTCAGACAAAGGGTTATCCAACATCTT
>JANHFP010005905.1:0-10500 GCA_032468135.1 Calamaria suluensis | reverse complement strand
ACACACACACACACACAGAAGGATGGGGATCTGTAACATAGAGTGCATTCCTTCCAAATCTCTGGGATAAAATAAAGGTTAGGAAAAATAAAAAGATCAACACTTCTATAGATAAGGACACAAGAGCTATAGAAACCTATACTCTCAATTAGTAGAGCAAAAGCATCTTTGTGTGCATGTGTAGAAATAAATGTGTGTTTATATGTTTATTTATAAATAAATAACATTAGACACGATCCTTGTGAAGTGTTTCGCTTATAGTTTGGTTTCAGTCATTTTCAGTTTTTACCTCACAACATTTATGAAAGAATTTGATCTCTTGGTTCTCCTTGTTCTCTTAGTGCTACATGTTGTCCTGGGTAATCTCAAACCAGTAATTTGAGAAATCTCTGATTTTAATTAAATTCTATTACTTTGGACGACATGGCATTGGGTTCATGTCTTTATTTGACTTTGTTTTCAAACTTTAGATGCATGACCCAATTTTTCCTCTCTTAAATCAGCTTAGTAAACTACATGACATATATTTATGAAGCCAACAAAAATGTGAGAAGGGAATCTTTTTATCCATAACTACAGAGCTGTTTTCTGTCTTATACATAGATACACAATCAAACCATTTTTTTTAAAAAAATTATTTCTCTACAGACAGGTAAGTTTTGCATATTTTAAAGTAAAAGAAATTGAGGTCAACTTCAGATTATTTACCACTAATACCAAACAAGGCCAGTTCCTTTATCCCTGGAACAACATTTCTCTTTTATTTAAAAGAGAGGTGTGAATTAGTCCATGAAAAAGCAGATTTTGGTGGATGTATTAGAATGGAGCCTTTAAATAAAATACATAAGTCATACATGATAACTTTCTTACATTAGCATATGTCAAATCCTCCCCAGCTTGATTAACTTGATCTCTAAATTTCAGCTTGACTTGATTTCAAACTGTACTAATACACTCAATAATGAAAGTGATAGAAGATTGAATAGTATAGCTGGATTCAGTTAATATTGTAAATATTTTAATAAAGATTATTTACTTCATAGAGTTTCTTTTCTCAATTTTATATTTTCCCTCCCTTCTTATATGCTTAAGAACATTCTTCATGCTTAGTTCATGAAGCATAAGCTAGCTACATTATGAAGGCATGTAATATGAAATCATAGAATTTAAACTCTCCTCTGGGGTCGCATGCTTCCTACCTTCCTAACTCAGATTTGGCTAGGGGGAAACTGACAGTCTCTTGCTTCTTTTTTACATCACTTTAAGTTTAGCCTATTGCCCAAACTGTATGGCACAAAAACTGCAATTCACAATGTCCCTTTCCTTTCCATGTGCTGTTTCTCTAGCTATTGTCTACTTATCTGCTCACCCACCATCTCCTCCTCTCCTACACATTCCACCATCTCTCCCCCTGCCAAATTTCCAGATTTCCACATTCATCCCTGCTGAGTTCAGGATAGCTGGCCTCACTCACAGATTCCTTCTCCATCTTCAGATTCTCTGAATAGCTGCCCCACATTTTTTTCTCCCAAACATAACACTCCTTCACAATCTAGCCTCTGGTCTCCCAAAATATTACTGGGCATTTTGGAGCTGCTTTTGGGATTCTCACCCTATCTCAGTGTTTTTTTCTGGCTTATCAATGCCAAATATTCCCAAACATGCTGGTATTTTGTGTGAATATATTAGATTGTTGAGGGGTCTAAAGAGATTATGCCCAATTTTCACTTCTTAAATTCTTGATAAAACATTAAGCCACTCAAACATTTCAAATTATGAAATGGGTGGTGAATAAATTTCATAATAATAATTTAAAATGTTAAAAATGACCCAGGACAACAAAATGTTATAGCTGAAGCCCTGTCTGAATTTAAGACAAGTTTGAAGACTTTACTACTGAGTCTGACTCCTACTGCAACCAGCCAGAAAAAAAAACAAAAACTATTTTGAAAGGCAATCATCTGCTACTTGTGAATTTTGGGAATCAGAATACCCTTCTGAAGATTTGCAAAGCAATTTCCATTTGAATAATTTCCATCTGAGATAGCAGTAAATTTTCTATATGTAATGGTATATGGGAATGATCTTAGGAGGCAAGGGGAAGACATTTATCTAGACAATAGTCCAATAAATGATTGAGTGTGAAAGAAGAGAGATGGAGAAAGCATCTCAGAAGTGACCCTTCCTAGTTTTCAAAAAGTAGGGCATGAGAAGTACTTTCAAATTTGCCAGATTCTCTTAATTAACTATATAAATAAGATAGATGGTTGTGCTTCTGGTCTGGAGTATCACAAAGGGGTAAATATCTTATTTAATAAAATAATTAGGTTATAATTTGGTAATGAAAACAAACTTTTCTGGACTTCAGTGAATCAATACTAATTCTAAAAGATACCATATTTTAAGCCATGTTGTACTCTTAAAAACCACATTCATATTAGTGGTGCCACTGCCCTTCCTTATTTACAAAATTTTATGCTGTATCCAGGAACATGTTATCTCGGCTTGAAGTTAAGCAGGGTCAGGTCTAGTTAGTATTTGAATGGCAGACCTCAAGGGAATACCATTGGCTAGACTTGTGGTAAAAGAACAGTCTGGAAAAGGTACTACCAACCAGTTACAGTTACCAAGAAAATTCAATGAATCAGTCCATAAAGTCACTGGTAATTGATCTTGATTAGATTAAGAATTTATTTGTAAATGATCCATTTTCCTTTGCTTCTTAATCTTTTTCTTCTTTCCAAAAAGGAAAGTCAAGAAAATTGAATATGTTTTAATTACTAAATTAGGAAACACTTGTCTGGAAACACTAATTTATGTATAATGTGAAGTAATTCTATTTTTTAAAAAAATAAATATAATTAAGAAAAAGAAGGGAGGGAGAGAGGGAAGGTGGATGGGTGGAAATTAAATAAGTTTTATAAAATAGAAAAAATGGGGAAAGTCTACTATTATGCTATAAATTATAAATTAGAACAAGGTATAATAATAAATTAAATAACAATAAATCTCTATGGTCCTTTAAAAACTATTAATAGAGTTAAATCAGAGATTACCAAAAATAGGAATAAGAATTATTAGTCAAAACATTGAAGAAATAACAAGAATGTCTAAGTATTCTGAAAAAAAATCCATTATTTTAACTTTATGAAAACCAGATAGAATTTGGTGTTTTAAGATCTTATTATAAGAGAAAGGCAAACCTGAGATGTGGTAAAAGTCTATGTACAGAATTACAGTCCATAATCCAATATAACACCTTGTTAAAAATGTAAGAAGATTCATGGCCTACTTTTAAAATTTTAACAAGGTTTGATGTAAAGAATTACTTGAATTAACTATAAGCCATTTCATCTGTTAAAATTTAGAGTTTGCTTAAATTAATATTCAAATAAATGTGATTACACCATAATAATTTTTGAAGTCTGATAAATGAATAAACTATTCAGACTTTTTTCTTAGAGAAAAAATGTTTAAATCTAATATGATGCAAGATATATTCAATGAGATTAGGTATTATTATTATGTGTACTGAGGATATATACTCAATTTATGTTCAACTGTGGAAAGGACAAAAATCATCCAAAGGATAAACATCTAGATAATTATAAATCCCTTTCTTTAGATTAGACTTTGATTCTTTTCAACTCTTCTAAGCTTTTGGTGTATTGTTTTGCATTAGATCAAATCCTTCCTTTTGGGATGCATCTAAAAACGATACTGGGAAACTGCTGTCCAACCCTACTTTGTTAAGCTATTTTGTTCCATGGGACTTTATCTTGTTTCTATGTTGGTTTCCATTTACAAAGTTGACCTTTGGGGCTGAAGAAAAACCTATTTGGCATGGGTTTGTGTTCCTTCATATACTGTAGACCAGATTTTTGATCCATAGTGGTTACTGGATTCGCAGATGATAGCTGTGGCAAAGAGTGTCTTTGTACAACCACATCTGAGACAATTGGACTCTTCATGAGCTGGTGAGATATATGAGTTGTTATCTATTGCTTGATCATATTCCATATTAACCATCATAAATGCTTTACATGTGTCTGACTCTAAAAATGTATAGAAATTGCAATTGGTGCAAAATGAAGAGGCTAACTTGCTGATGGATTATATGATGTCTGTAGTGAAAGATCTCTACTAGTTGCCAGTTGTCTACCAGACATAATTTAAGACAAGGTATGGCTTCTCATTCTATGAACCTGCCCAGTTACTCAGATCAGCAGAAGAAGCACTTTAGAAGAGATCCTTTTTTGCTTGACACTCATCTATCTGAACCTTCTCCTTTGTGAACCCAACCTAGGATATGGAATTAATTCCCAGACAACGTTAATTTGGCCCCTATTTTCCCAGTATGTGGAAAAAACAACAGCAAAAATATTTTTGTCAGACTTTTAACTATTACTTGAATTAACTTTTGATTTTAATGATACTGATTTTAAATTTATCTTGATTTTAAATTTATCTTGATTTTGTATTCATACATTTTATAATTTTTATTAATTGCTGTAGATCATTTCTGAACATAGAAATAGTGGAGAGTCATGATGGCAGAAAAATAATTCATGGATTTTATTTCCCTCTGATGATATTCATGGTACCATTTACACAATTACAGAGGTTTCAAAATTCTTTAGAGAAAATCTTTTGAGATGGAGAATCTGGAAAAAATGCCATCGGTGTCTTCCAGACACATGAGTGGAATTCTGCTGAAAAAGCACCTTTCTCTGAGGCAGAGAATAAAGCACAGGGTCTGCTTTTTCTGTAATTATATAATCTTAGCACCAGCTTGATCAATAAAATGAGGTGGTTATCTCTGATTGAAGATATGGAATATAAAAGATCAACAAACTGCCACTGATCCATATTATTATACTATCAGTGATAGGAAGCGGTGTTTGTGATATTCTAGGCTCACATGTGTTAAAATAATTAGGATGCATTTAGATAATCTGCACTTGGCTAGAAGGGTAGGAGAGTATCATTTACTGCTTGACACCAGGCAACTAAAGTATCTTGGGCTAGTTCTGTCTTGAAATTGCCTAATGTCACTTGTTAATTGTATTTATATGTAGCACTAACCCCAGAACATATCTCAGTCTGAATGACTAACTTCTTCATCCTGTTTGCTTTGTACCAAATGTGTTATCTGATGCTTCATTTAACCAGGTCTCAAGGAATATGGAACCAGCATTTCAAGTATCTGTTTAGTAAGCATATTTAGGTGCTTTTGCTTGTGACAGACTTAACCCTTGGCTTCTGCTTAAGAATTTGGTGCCATCTGGATGAGTATTTTATAACTCCCCAAAGGGATAGGCCTACAGGAACGTAAAAATGGATGCTTATTTTCCTGGAGAACTAAAAGCTGTGGATCAAATGTCAAGAGGAATAGTTTTCATATACTTTATGAGAGAGATCACCATACCACCTTCCGTCACCTGTCACTCTTGTGACATGACATCCACAGGCTTAAGCTGTGGATACCAGAAAGGAGAGAGAAGCTTAGCCAACTGTATCATTTCAGAGAAAAGCCCCTTACTCCTTCTGCTAATTCAGCACCTTGACGAAACTGTGAAGATAAAGCTGTCATCCCTGAAGTTCAGTCATTGCATTGCTCTTGCAGGACGTGAGAACAACATCAACCATTTTAGTCCATTATGTTATTTTATTAGTATTATGTTATTTTAACATTAGAGAAACAATCTGCATTTTGTTGGAAATTAATGTTTACAGTAAAGATGTTACACATATTAAGTAACGGATTACAGTATCTTACAGCCATGATCATGTGTCTCAATGATTTTTTTAGGGCAATGCCAAATACTTTTCTTAGAAAAAAAATGTCCATTGAAACGTTTTTCAATATTGCTCCATGCCCAAATAGAGAATAGACAAAGCCAACTCTTATCACATTTCCAGGACCATTAGTTGAAGTTTAATTGATTTGCTAAGGATAATTGATTTGCTTAGGATTGCTAAGTGACAATAAAACAAAGTTTTCTCTGTAGGTACCCAAAATGTAATAGTCACTTCTTATTGGACTGCAGCTTTCAAAACTATGACTTTATGGAGGCAGGTTTCAAGCCCAGTGTTTGAGAAGTAATTCGGAATGAATGTAGGTTCCAATAAATAAAAATAATCTTCAGTAAGGATGTTGCCAGACATCCAATAACTCTTTGCAATTAGGTTACGATTGAGCAAAGACTGCTAAACTCCAATGTCAGTTTCCCATCTCATATTACATCTGTCATATCTCAGATATTTTTTTCTCTGTTCCAGAAGCACTGAGAGATACATTTGGCTGTTTAGGGAAAATGCAGCCTAGGGGATTGATTTTCTAGATCTTTGCAGGAGTGTCCATTCTCCATATGACTAATTTTAATGGCATCAGGAAAATGATCTTTTACTTCTGCTAAGGAAAAGGCACTTCAGTATGAAAAATGATGAACAGGGTGACATTTTCTTTTACCTTGTTTTGCAAGGGTTTACATGACCTTATGTCACACAGTGAGATGGCCAAAATATTTTTGAAGAGAATGAAAATAGATTGTGTTCAGCTGGGAAAAAAATCTAATATTCATCTCACAAACTGTACATTTTGTGCAACTGAGGAAGTAAGCATTTCATTTATATATGTAAATGATAATGGAAAAAAGTCACCACTATATATACAAGCCAATTATTAGGAAGATTCCTTCATTGATTTAAAATTAAGTACTTACTGCAAGGGCAGCAGGTCCTGGAGGTCCCATATCACCCTATAATATTAGGAGGGAAGCAAAAAGTAACAATCTTAGTGCATTGTATTAGTACAATTTTTCAAAATGCCATTTCACTTAAAATACTTAACTTGATGTCTATGGTCCACTCAGCTTCATTTGAACTACTTCATTCAATACATATAGTCCCTATTCAATTTACTTTAGAGAAATATGATGATATAGTGAAAATTAAACTGCTGAACAACTCAAGGTCAGCAACTATCACCTGAGGGAGATCCAGGCTTATCCTTGGGTAGCTCATTTTTCATGATATTTCAGTTAAAAATGCAAGGGTTGGATTATCTGAAGATAGGCTTATACATGAATATATGTGACAAGTATGTTTAGTTCCTTTTCTGCATTAATTTCTGTAACTGTTTCTAAAATTGGTGTCATGAAACTTGGTTTGCATTTCTTCTACAATATTCTTCTACAATATTTTTGTACACTTTTTCATCACATCCTTCTATCTGAAGGTATTTGTACATATTTTTTTTGCAAAAAAAAATGTTTTATTGAACCCACTTGGTAAGGTGCATGTTTTAACCACTGTGTGTATTTTTCTGTCAGATTACATTTGTAAATTCAGAGAAGGAACAGCATCCTGGAACAATGCCTCTACTCATGTGTACTGCTGGGATACCTCCTCTCACAAACAAACAAACAAACAAACAAACAAACAAACAAACAAACACACACACACACACACACACACACATCCACACACACACCCTGGATGGAGAGATGAGGAGAAGAAGTAGTTGCAGAAGGGCAAAAGAGAGTTATATTGCTTACGTAAAACTCAGCAAGTAATATTTTCTAAGAGGTTATTCAGACTCATATTCAGTGGCATCTACACTAGAGCACAGGATGCAGCTCTTTAGTATTCTTTGTTCTCTTATTGTCAGCAATTTATCTTCTTCTTTTCATTACCTAGGTCTTTAATTTTCAGCTATCAATTCAATATAAGTGTTCACATGTGGACACATATCCATACCTTTTCTCCCTTTGCACCAGTTATTCCACAGTCACCAGCATCACCTTTTAAGCCCTATTGAAGGAAAAAAAGATAAGGAACCATGTTTAATATATATCAAATTCTGTAAGTAATTGGGAGACCATGAATCCTAGTTCTGTCTTAGGCCTGAAGTCAACTAGATTATTTTGGGAGAACCCCTCTCTCTCTCAGCCCAAAGGAGATACAAGGACAAGCCACTTCTGAAAAGTTTAGTCCAGTAGTCAACAAAGACTTGAAGGTGTGTGTGCTTGTCTGTGTGCGCACACATGTGTGCAGACTCCCTTTTTCAAATCACTCTCAACTCTTTTTGGCATCATAGATATGTTTTCTTGGCAACAAAGAGTGGTTTGCCATTGTCTTCCATATGTTTTCTTCAACTTCCAATCTTATCTATAGGTCTGCCATTTTATGTATGTTTCTCATCCTGGTCTGAATCTCTTCCCTGGTTCGGATACAGTCAACAAGCACTAAGATATCATTTAATAAACCAGTACACTATTAAAAACATCACCAAAATAAAGCTTTGGAAATTCATATACAAATTCTATCAAAGTAGAACTGAATAAATTTCCTGACATAAAGTAACAATACTTATGGAAATATTATGACACTTAAGGGCAAATTCATCTCAGTTTGCTTTTACATAATTTTCTGTATTTACATGTTTCTTTTTTTAATGTTTTCTTTATTTCATTTTTTTAAAAAATAAATGGAATAAAAATCACTCTGGAGACAACTCATAACTGTGGTTTGTATCCAGCTTGTTCATTCCCAGTTTTTTAAAATGTTTTTGAAATGTCATTTAATTTTACATAAACAAAAATTCACAAATGAAAATACCTCTATATCTACTGAAACAAACATGCAATTTTTAAAAGTAGACTCATTAAATTTGTCATCCATCTAAAGGTTTTCCAAAAATTACAATTTGGTTTTCATGACAAATTTAATTGAGAAAAATTGATGTTAGGATGATAAGTAACTTCTCTCTCTGCAGGCCAGAAACTTTGAATCAGAAAGTGTTCAAAATACTCATAATTGGATAACTTTACTTTTTAGAAAAAGAACATTATTTCACCATTTAGAAGAAATAGTTACAGTACATTAGCATTTAAGTAGCCATTTCAAATTAAAAGATGAATTTTGATAAACGTGATTTCACATTTATGCTTATAAGCAATCAAAGAGTTAAATCTAAAGAAATATTTGTTTTGTCTGAAGAAAAGAGACCAGGGAAAGAGAAATGAATAGGAAAAAAATCTGCCTTAATGTCAATGCTTGAATAGCATAAATACAAATTACCCTATTCAGATTTCTGAATGGATTCAGATTTCCGACTGATTTTTTGTGGACTATAAACAAAAATGATTATGAGATTTCAGAAAGCAAATGGAATATGTATATAAACATACATATTTATCATGCTATTCCCTTTCAGAATGTGCAGTGTTATGAAAGAAGTAAAGAAATACTTAGAAAAATAAAATAAAATAAAATAGTTGAAAATACCAGCACCATTCATGTAGTTCTCCATACTTTTTTATCTTTGCAAAACATCTTTGCTTTCTCCACATCCTTATTCTTCTTTGTTCTTTACATAGATCATTTCTCTAATTCTGAGGTTCACATCAATTTCCTTCCGTCACTGTATTCTTAGACTGCTTCTTTCTTTCAACCCATTCACACTTTCTTCATAGATTTGTTAAGCAATTCATTTGGTATAATTAATTCAATGTTTGTACTCAATCCACATTTACTCCACACCCATTCCTTCTTGACCTCGTTTCTTCTTCTTTTACTATACTTCTTTAAAAATATTTCTTTAAAAACAATCCGACCGCATTAATTTTATTTTTATGTTTCTTTTATGTTTCTTGTGACATAAATTCAACTCTCACTTCTATAGATATGAATAGACAAAAGTATGCCATTATCCACAGCCAATTTTACTTCTCTGAACATATTCCTTCTTTGCAAGAAACTATCTACCATCTTTCTACCTACATTTCCTCATCTCAAAATTTCCCCATTCATTCAGAGTGTATCACAAACAGTGCTAAATAATCATGGGGGACAGTCTGAATTGCTTGTTGCTTTATTTTTTATTTTTTGAATTTTTATTTTATTATTTTACTTTATTTTATGTATGTATTTATATCCTGCCTTTATTATTTTTACAAATAACTCAAGGCAAAGATCATATCCAATACATCTTCCTCCTATTTTTTGCAGAATAAGAACCCTGTGAGTTGAGTTGAGAGTGTGACTAAACCAAGATTACCCAGATGGCTTTCATAGCTAAAGTGGGATTAGAATTCACAATCTCCTGCTTTCTAGCCTGGTGCTTTAACCACTAGACCAAACATTTTATTTAGTTTTCTGGGATTACATTTTTTTTTGTCTGTGGACATAACAACTTAATAAAAGTTCTTTAACTTTAGAACTAGAAAGCAGGATCAATCTCTTCATATAAATAAATCATCTGAAAATAACCTTTACTCTCATTCTGACAATGGATGATTCCACTGGATTAAGCAGCCTTGTTGCAAGAGACCAGAATGACCTGTTTCTTACAATTAAAAAAACCCAGGCTAACTAGTGAGTTTATTAAGAAAAAAGAAAGAAAAGAAAGAAAGAAAGAAAGAAAGAAAGAAAGAAAGAAGGAAGGAAAGAAAGAAAGAAAGAAAGAAAGAAAACTAAAAAGGATAGGAGAAAGAG
>JANHFP010005903.1:320323-330385 GCA_032468135.1 Calamaria suluensis | reverse complement strand
TATTCTTATTCTTATTCTTATTCTTATTATTATTATTATTATTATTATTATTATTATTATTATTATTATTATTATTAAGAAAACATATTTGGCTAATATTTTTGCAATAAAGTTCCTGTAATGTTTCCAACTGCATGTCCAAGTGAAAACCTAGCTTGTAAATTGTAGACATAATGAAGATTTCTCGCGATTAATTTTATTATCCTTCCACATAGCCTCTACAAGATGCACTTCTTCCTACAGCAGATCAGGAGCTGTGAAAGTAGAAAATCAATTCAATGCCTGATTGTTAGGTTAATGGGGATCATCACAAAAACAGCTGAGCTCCATAGTTCATTTGTCTTTGAGTGTGTATAAGCATGTGTGCTGTTCACAGTAATTAGCATTTGAACCCCATAATTAGCATTTAAATTTAGCTTTATTTATTTATAGTTAAGAGGATGACAAGTAACCAAAAATAGCTTGATCTTATCATTATTACTGCACGAGTATGACCATGAAGTTGTGAAATCTGGTTCATCATTTGGAATTCTGGGAGGTATCCATCTCTCCAGGAGGAAAAACAATAATCTAAATGAGATGGGGCATGGCCTACAAAAAGGTCCTGCATTAAAAAAGCCCCAATAAAAACCACCTGGCAACAGATGAGTAGCATTTATAAGAGAGCAAGGTGAGGTGAGGCAGACAGAGCATGCACAAACAAGATGCGGACAAAGAAATGGAATGCATCAAATTTAGACTAGTTGACTCTTCCAACACTGTTCCATTTTTGGTCAAATCCAAGCTATAAGACCTTAAAAAACACAATTACAGGACTGCTTCAAGACGAGAGACTTATTATCCTAAGTTACAGGTAATGTTTGATTAGTTTGGTCTAGTGCAGTGGTTCTTAACCTTGTTGGAGGTACTGAACCCCACCAGTTTCATATGCACATTCACCGAACCCTTCTTTATTATATGTTTATAATTAGTCGGGTGCATGTCTTGTGTCTTGACCTCCGCGGGAAGCCCTGAGACTGACTCACCGAACCCCTAGGGTTCGATTGAACCCAGGTTAAGAACCACTAGGATAGAAAGCACAAAACAGTGAATATACGTCCTGCCTTGCCCATGAAAGCCAGCTGGGTGATTTTGGACCAGTCCAGAGATGGGTTTCAGCAGGTTCTAACCAGTTCTGGACAACCAGTATCGGAAATTTTGAGTAGTTCAGAGAACCGGTAAATACCACCTGTGACTGGGCCAGCCCCATCTATATTCTGCCTCCTGAGTCCCAGCTGATTGGAAAGACATGGGGATTTTGCAGTAACCTTCCCCTGGAGTGGGGTGGGAGTGGAGATTTTATAGTATCCTTCTCCTGCCACACCGACCAAGCCACACCCACAGAACCAGTAGTAAAATTTGAAACCCATCACTGGACCAATCACACTCTCAGCCTAACCCACCTCAAAGGGTTTTTATTGCGCAGAAAATGAGAGAAAGAAGGAGTATTAGATATGTTTCCCGCTTTGACTTATTTATGAAAAAGAATAAAACAATATAAATACTTCTAATAAGTTTTATGAAAGCAATAACTTTCATGAAAGTTATTTTATAACTTATAATTTAGAACTAATAAAGGGAACTAATAAAGACTAGAAAGTATCCTTATGTAAGCAAATATGTATTCTACATAAACATCTGGTTAAGAAGTAATAACTAGAAGGCTATGTGATGCTTGAATTCAGTTCAGAAGAGGTATTTTGGGACGTTCTGTGAATGCAGCACCTGCCTACAACTTATTAAAGATGCCTGTTTCCAGGATTAAATTGCTGGGTTTGTGCTTCCTCACATTCTAAAAGAATTATTCTAAACTGAAACCAAAATATTGTATAGCCCTTATTTTAGTTCTTACTATATGATCCTTAATGCTGAAAGAGAATAAGAATGTAACATCTTGGGTTAGGATAGATTATGGTCTATTCCCTGGTATTAGTTTAGAATATTGTCTCAACTCTTACTGGATTTTTGCTTTGTTCCTTTCTGATCTGCTGTTGGTTGTTGCTTTTTATATTTACTCTTGTTCTTTTGCAATCTTATTATGTGATCTGTCAGGATTTGTAATTGGAATGGTATATATCTTTATTACATAGCTAAATACATACATACTTTGTCAAATAAAGCAACATTTTGGAATACATATGTTCCTTTATCATTGATCAGGTTGGCTGTAGTAGTTGGAAATTGAAGGCCAAACTTTTAATGAATAGTAGCTTGCCTTTCTCTGGGAAGAATAGTTTCAAGCTAAGAACAGGAAGAATTAGACTCAATTCTACCATGAAGCTTTTGCTACATAACATTTCTCTCAAATATTCTCCCCAAATTTGTTATGCAGATAAAATGAGAGCAAGGAAAGACCACATACATTCTTCTGATTAGAAAAAGAACCATATCAAACATAACATATTAAGTTTAATTTTGAGGTATGAGTTGCAAGGTATATTTTGCTTTATAAATTTGTTTTATAATAAACAACATTTGTTAATATCTGGATGAGTTACTAACAAGGATAGCTTGCATGCAACCTTGAGATCTATACAGTAATGAAAGAAAGATGGATATAGGTACCGAATGCATAAAATAAACTTAACTTAGGTTTAGCCAGAATATGTAAATAGCACTGCCACATAAAAATCATTTAAATGTAACCGTTTAGTATCCATGCATTCAAGAAGACTATACTATAATCCTAAATTATTTCCACTTTCCTTATGGAAAAAGTCAGTCAGATAGCCAAAACCAAATGCATCTATAACTAGGTAACTTCTGAAGTCCTAGAATACTTCTTGGGTTTTGTTTTTTTGTTCTTGCAATTAACATGGCTAATCTTCTGGCATTTGTCTCCCAAGTATTTGTTGACACCCTGGTCCTTGTGAAAATATGTGCATCCAAAATTAGCCCTTCAAACTGTACTATATGAATATTTAAAGTTCCTGTAATAGAAAAATCAAAGGGGCCACTTCAATGTCAAACCCAGCAAATCTCACTCCTCTGCGAGCTGTCTGGTTCAGTTTTTATCAGCAAGCTCAAAATTAACCCCACTCCGAAAAAAAGATATAGGTCTTTCTTTGGGCCATGGAGATAATCTTTCTCTCTGCCTTTGTAAGCTAGCATTTACCTTGAAAACTCAAATGCCAATAGAACGCTAAGGGGGGGGGGGGGGAGAGGAATCCCTGATTTCCTTTCCTGAAAATCACTGCCCTAGAAATACTGTAACAGAAGATACTGTTAATTTTATGAGTGGGTTCTTTGGATGTTTTGGTGAACCAACTCATTCTTTGTTCTGTGTTGATTGGAATTCCTGGCATTGGCAATTTAAATTTCAATATATCTCAGCGTGTATGGCACGATATATAGGAACTCCTGGTGTCACTTAGCCTCACAGGGATGTTGTTAGGGGGGACATTCTAGAAGAGGGAATATTACGTATATGTCTGTGGAGATTACTCAATCATGTTTTTTTTCCAGGGGTGAAATCCAGCAGGTTCTAAAAGGTTCTGGAGAACTGGTGGCGGAAATTTTGAGTAGTTCAGAGAACTGGCAAATATTGCTTCCAGCTGGCCCCAGAGTGGGGTGGGAATGGGGATTTTGCAATATTCTTCCCCTGCCACGCCCACCAAGCCACACCATGCCCATCAAGCCATGCCCAAAGAACTGGAAGTAAAAAAAATTGGATTTCACCACTGTTTCCCCCCCCCCAAAAAAAAAGCATGGACTTTCTAGGTTTGTTTTTGTTTTTTGCAAATGTTTCACTTATCATCCAAGAAGCTTCTTCAGTTTTGCTTCTTATTCTTCAGTTTCTTGGATGAGAAATGAAACATTTTCAAAAACAAGAAAACAAGAAAAACAAAGTCCAATTGCCTTTTGGAAAAGAAAAGTACTTTTGAGATATTATGTGTGTGGCTTCTGCAGCTTCAGATAGGATGGTATATAAAACAAGCAAACAAAGATTTCTGCCTTCTCCTTAAAGGCCCAAAGATAATTTACATTTTCTAAAAGCTCAGGTGTCTTATAATATGTTGATTCATGAATATGCACCTTCTCAATGGGGTAGGGATACAATTCTTGGAAGTCTAGTAAATTTTAGTTTTGTGCTAAAGAAAATTTTATTTCCTCCATGCAATTATTCTTTCCTTAATTTAATGTCAAATTAATTTCCTTAATTTTCTCAGGCTCCCGACATCTGTACCGGCTCTCGCCGGGCTGAGGGAGAGGACGACCAGGGGAATCCCTTCCTCCCTCCCTTCCTCACTCCATGCCAGGGGTGCGCACAGCATCTCTTTCGTCTTTCTTTGTACCAGCCGCAAAAAGCTGAGAGTGGGTGGGGAGGAGAGCGGGTGGGTGTGGCTTCTTCCTTCGCACTCAGAAGAAGAAAAAGGCGGGACTTTTTAAAAATGCCGCGGGACGCGGGACATTTTTCTAAAAAGCAGGTCCCGCCAAAAGCGGGACGTCTGGTCACCTTATTATTGGGGAAACAGTTCTTCCTGTTCTCTACTGTAATGGACGTAGCAAGAAGATCAAGGAATTCTTGCCCTTAGAGACAAATGAGATGCTAAAGTAAGCATATCAAATTGCAAAGATTTCTATAACCTAGCCCATCCCTCTTTCCATTCTGAATAATTCTAGTTTATGAAACTGAGTCTGGTTATGCGCACCACTTAACACTAACCCTTGGACTTGAGCTTCTAAGGTGATTTTCATCCAAGTATTAGCTGTGATCAATGCTGCTTTGTTTTCTAGATCAGCTAGTTCTTGTCCACGAAATACTGAGTGAGAAAAGTTTAGGCTACTTTAGTTTTGCTTAATTTTGCTTCCCCCTGGACCCCAAGACGTGCCACAGTTAATGGGATGCAAGAATGAATTCTAAAGATGCTAATATATTCTTAGAGGGGAGTGTTAAGAAGACCTTTTTAACTTAGAATTGCTATGTAATATTAAGAGGTACAAATATGAACAGGACTAGATTGCAAGTTTTCATTCTGTGGGTTTCCATTTTTGTGACAACTTTTCATTTTGGGGATATGCCTCATTAAATCCTGAAATGGGACAAGTGTGGTTAGCTTGCTCAGTTCTGGAATCTCGTGACAGAAAGTTCCAGGAAAGCATGTGTGATATTTGAATGAAAAAGAGACCACTTCTCCTATGACTGATAAATATGCAAAGATATAGTACTGAGGTGTACGGAAGTTCTGGTAATGATCACACTGCTGGTTGTTGGGCTACAATGATATCAGCACATGAATAGTCACTGAACAGCTTCATAAGTGATAAGTGAGCTAGACATTTGGCACTTATGTAAAAGTTTAAACTGTTATTTCAGTCAGTCTGTAGAATATCATGAGGATCAGGTGTGATAATCAGTTTGAAGTATTTCACTCTATGCTACAACTTTTGCACAGCAGTGTTGTTTTTTTCCTAAGTTAACTGAACATATAGTTCAATTACAACCTCTCTAATGATATAATTTTATGAAATTATATTTGGTTTGAATTAACTAGCTGGTTGGAATAATTTGAATAAGAGGGATGAAAAATATAAGGTTTCACTGCTTTCATTCTCCTTTCTTCAATCCACTTATATTAATTCTATACCTAAACTCTTAATAATTTACATGTAGGAAGAGTTTTACTAGAGTTAAATAAATCCTAAAACAATTCCTCTGAATCAATAATTAATTAAGTTGTATTAGTGATACTTCCCAGTTGCATTTTCTGATTTCTATTTCTGATAAGTGACACTGTTTTGCTTTGTTGAGCAAAATAAAACCATTTGAGTAGATTAAGGGTGCATAAGACTGAAGCAGGCATTATATCTTATTCTAGAAGGAAATATCTCTCTTTTCCTGAGTATACATTGCCGTACATGTTTATTGCAAGGATATAGATATTTTAATTTAATTATAAGCCGTTTTAAAAAGGAACACTGACTAGAACTTTGCTGGCTGAGGAACTCTGGGAGTTGAAGTCCACAAGTCTTAAAGTTGCCAAGGTTGGAGACCTCTGGACTAGAAGACCTCCAAGGTTGCTTCCAACTTTTGTTAGTCTGTTCTGTTAAAATACCTTCAGCCTTTAATGCTAGGTAGGGAGGGCAAATTTTGTTACAAGTATGAGAGAAAAAATATCCTATTTTAAAATTTTAAATGTAGGCTGGCATGCTGCTACATTATATAAATAGACCAAGCCTTTAAATAAACAGTATATAAATAGACTAAGCTTAAAAAAGAAATGAAGCCCCCTTGGAGATTTTAGATGCAGATAATTGTATATCTGACATATAATTCTGCCAAATGGTAAGTGCATTAATGAGTAGAAGGCCTACTTGGATTTTTGCAAAACTGGATCCTGCCTATCTAAATGTTATACAAGGGCCTTCTTAACTGTCTTCTTCCACTAATCCAACAGAGGGACTAGTGTGGAAAAAACCAACAGTTTCAGGAAATGGCAGACTTCGAACCAGAGGGCAGAAGGTAGGAATACTGCTTGGAAGGTCTTCAGACTGCTGTAGACCAGCAACTGTCTTGGTTTCCAAGAGGTGATGGTAAAACAGATCCTTGCGCTACCTGTTAGTTTTGGCTAGTATGACACTCAGCTGCGTAGGTGATTAACATAGAAGCAATATCTTCTCCAGTTTAAAAAGAAAGTCATTTGCTTTAAGATTGTGGTTGAAGTAGATTCCTTCACATTCATGAAGGATCATCTCAGAAAAAATACTGATGGCTTGCTTTCCTGTTGTATAAGTTTTGTTAAAGTTTCTCTGTAAAACATTAAAGGAAGATATAGTCCGGAACCAGCACTTACCCATTTTACCTCTTAAACTTTCTGAGCTTTAATAAAAAACTGTGAATTGACAATTGCTGAAGCATAATTGAATCCATTTAAAGTCTCCTACAAAAGGAATAGGAAAAGTCAGGCCCTCCTGCTAGAGAGATGGATTTTGCTGAAAAACAAACTGGTCATGTGATTAGAATCATTGCTAGATCTATCCTTCCTTTATTTATCTTCTTGCAACTGGCTTTTTGGATTACTTAGTTTGGTTTAATGTTTATCAGATTGTATTTCCCAAATAGCACATTGCTTCCTCTGGTTAAAGTGATAGCACTTGTTAAAAGCCTGAGTGAACAGTTTAACAAGGAGTTAAGGGGAAGAGTAGTTTGAGGTGGACATTTATCTCCCAGCAGCCCCAAAGTAAACATTTAACTCCAGTGCTAAGGTAAATAATAGATACAGTCACTTTATTTTGCTGGTCAGGTGAAATGTTTGAATCAGGTTAACAAGTTGAAAACCTCCAGGCGCTAGCTGGTCAAGTAATTATGTAAAAACTCAAAAGAATGAATAAGCTGTGTCGTTGTATACCCAAGATTTAGATATAAAAAGGGCAGTGGAAAATCTCTCGTTACTAAGAAAATAAAATTTTCGTGCATGAGTAGCTTTTGTGATTATAGGGTGGCTGTTAATAAACATTCAGTTGTTAAATTCTTTCTTTCTTATTGAACCATAAGTATTTAGTCTGATTGCTGTGACAGTGATACTCCTTTTTCTTACCCATTGCTAAAAAACAATGAAGTAAAGTTTATTTTTAATACAACTGTTAACTGTCATTGAATTCTGGTAAATAAACTGAGAAGTTGTTTTGCAATTCAAACGCTACAAAAGACATGTTTGTTGGGCTGTACTGAACAAAATGTGTTGGAACTGGAAGAAACCTTTCAGTCTTTTAATACTGAGAGAATTATGTCTTCCTTATTTGTAGAATAACTGGGAAGCAGCTTGTTAACAATCTTCCCAGTTGGACTTCTTCTACCTTATTAATTTTGCAGTAGTAGGCCTTGTTAACAGAGGCAGTGTATCTCAATTTCTTTCCAGATGTAGAAGAATAAATTGCATGGCAGTTAGCATTTTTAAACCTGTGGAGATGTCCAGCCAGAACCTTGCATGTGGCTCTTTCTATTAAGAATTTCCAAAACTTAACTCCTTTATCTTATGTACAATATTTTCTTTTTTCTTCTGTTTGCAGAATTTTTGAAGAATTTACCATTAGGTATTTTCTTCTAATTATATGTTTGGAAAATGTGCCAGTCTGGGTTTCAAACAAGGGAAGTGATTAGAGAATTCTTCTTAGTACAAAGGAATAAACTTATTGATGCCGAAATAAAAAATTGAGGCATTTGATTCTATTATTTTTGTAGATTTTGCAAATATTTCCAATATCCATGAAGATTTTGGTATATTTCCAATATTCATGAAGTTGATGTGTCTTGCTTTATAAAACTATTAAGAGTCTCCAATAGTAAGAAATGATTGACTGGGATTATCTATAACAATTCATACAAATCAAAATGGCACTGATACTCTTTAGTGATAATACACTGAGGTCAAACCTTTTGGGCTCTGTGTGTCAAACATTTGGAAAATGTCTAATTTGACTCCACTGCTAGGTCACATCCCACACCTCTCCGAATGAAATACATATTCATTTATTTTAAAAAAGGAATTATTTTAAAAAAATACAGTCCAATTCATGTGTGCAATTTCCAGCATCTGCTACATGCCACTTACATTCAACCTGGTGTTCTGAGTTCCCAGGTGGTGTGAGGTCTTTGTTCTTGAGCCTTGGTGGCGGAGTGGTTAGAATGCAGCATTGCAGGCTAACTCTGCCCACAGCCAGGCATTTGATCATGACTGGCTCAAGGCTGACTCAGCCTTCCATCCTTCCAAAGTTGGTAAAATGAGGATCCAGATTATTGGGGGCAATATGCAGACAATGTAAACTGCCCAGAGTGCTGTAAAGCACTGTGGAGTGCTATATAATCGCTATTGCTATTGAACTCGCTTCAGAAAATGTTCTTCCATGGCCTCTGCAGCTTCTGAAAACTGCACAGAATCATGCTCATCTCTCACACACAATTTTTGGATGCTCTGGAGGCTACACAGGAGCATGGTCCTTTCATGCAATTTCCAGAGGGTCTGCAAGAGCACACCCTATTGTCACATGGCCTCAGCAGCATCCAAAAATCTTGAGAGAATGGAGGGTGCTTTCACGAACCTGTGCTGGTAAATTATGGCATGTCGTCCAGAACATTGTAGCATTGCACCTTTGGCACACATGTCAGTTTTATCCTCACTCTGCTACTACATTTTATATAAAATATATGTCAAAAGCAGCCTCTTCCATTCTTGATGTTTTAAAAGCTATGTGTGGGGAAATTTGGGAGTCTACATTTTTCATTAACCTGAACTACCGGAAGGTTAGGGAGATATATAAATTATATAAGTCTCTAAACCCAAAGAATGACACCCAGACAAAATGAAAAGGCCTGTTGTTTCAAACTAATTAACTTGAAAAAGAAACTAAGATGGAAAGGGGGGGAGTCTGTCACATATCTAATAGATTATCTTTTGAGTAAGAGGAGTATCATTAAGAGGGAAGTAGCAAATGTCTGTCATGCCTGTACATGTACATGTTAACCAGGAGGAAATGGAGCTACCCATATTCTTGAATTACATATTTTTCGTCTTGCTTTCAATCAAAAAATAGAAATAGTGATATAATTTTTTAAGGAAGAAAAATTTGGAAAAATCCTAATTTTTCTGCCTAACTAAAAGTTGTTTTAGATTGACATGAAAGTGGCAGTCTGTTCCACTGAACATCGATGAAAAAATATTGGTGTCTGGATACAATAAGGTCTGTTTGATCTTCGTTTTACATTTTCAAGTGTTGGAAAAAATATAAGAATCAGTAGACATTATGATTTTACCGATTTTACAGACCCATATTAACTATTGTGTGTACCAGTTCCAAATGAGAAAGACCTTGGGTATGTATCTTCCTACATGTATAACAAAACTGTGTTCCAGTGAACACAGCGAAGATTACCTTTCAGATGAATATATATCTCTATTGTATTGTTGTTGTTGTTAGTTGCAAAGTCGTGTCTGACCCATCACGACTGCATGGACAACGTTCCTCCAGGCCTTCCTGTCCTCCACCATCCTCTGGAGTCCACCCAAGCTCACGCCCACTGCTTCA
>JANHFP010005903.1:305350-317232 GCA_032468135.1 Calamaria suluensis | reverse complement strand
TCCATCAGCACTGCGTAGGCTTCCCGATCTGAACTCTTTCAGACGGGAATTAAAAACCTACCTTTTTTGTGCAGCCGGCCTGGGAGGGATTTAAGATTTTAAATTTTAAATTTTAAACAGATTGATAACTTTAAATTCTGTTTAACTTTCTGGACAGCCTTGGGTATATAATTTTTAAATTTTAAAACTTATTGTATTATATTGTTTGTCTTTTAAATTGGCTGTAAACCGCCCTGAATCCTAGGAGAGGGGTGGTATAGAAATATAAACAAACAAATAAATAAATAAATAAATAAATGCTGACTGCTTCAGTGACTCCCCGACTTCCCAGAGCAAATACAAAGTATCACAAATAATAGATATAAACTAAATTACATTACATAACTCTAATCTCTTCAACCAATTTCTAAATCTGGAAAGCTAATATAGTCCTTCTTTTTCATTCATATGCTATTTGCAACTTCTTAGTCTAGTATTTATTTTGAATATATACAATCTGCCTCTTCCATTCCAATATATATATTTCATTTGTATAGTCCTTCAAGTATGCTGAGATTTTTGCCATCTCTGCTAGGTTTATTACTTTCAAAGTCCATTCCTCGATAGTCGGAGTATCTTCTTTCTTCCAATATTGTGCCACCAACAATCTCGCTGCTGTTATTAAATTCAACATCAATTTCATTTCTATATTAGTACAATCTGTAATTATTCCCAATAAAAATAACTGTGGAGTAAATTTTATCTTTTACTTAAAAATATTTTGCATTATCCACCATATTTTTATTCAAAATACCTTAATTTTCTTACAAGTCCACCATATGTGATAATATGCAGCATTCTCACATTCACATCTCCAACATTTTAGTTTGATATTTGGATACATACATGATAACTTTTTAGGATCTAAATGCCATCTATAAAACATTTTGTAAAAATTTTATCTTAAATTTTGAGCTTGTGTAAAGTTCACATTCCCAACCCAGATTGTTTCCCATGTTTCCATCATTATTGGTTCTCCAACATGTTGTGCCCATTTTATCATACAATCTTTAACTAATTCTTTTTTCAGAATCTATCTCTATCAACATATTATACAATTGTTTTATATGGACTTTGATCCTTAATTTGCTTCACAAAAATTATCATCAAATGTTACTATACCAATTTTCTGGTCTTGTCTCCATCTTGTTTGTAACTTTACGTATTGAAACCATGTTTGCTTAATATTCTCTTCTTAGTGGATTTAAAGATTTTAATTGCCATATCCCTCCGTCCATCTTTAATAACTCAGTATACGACTTATTCTCTTGTCTTTTGCCTACAATTGTGTGCTCTATCATGTGTCCGGGTATAGTCCATTTTGGTAACTTCTCACTTAACTTATATTGATACTTTTCCCAGACACGCAACAGAGCATTCCTCAATATATGACTTTTGAAAATGCTGCTAGCTGTTTTCCCATATATCAAGTATGCATGCCATCCATAATCCACATCATAACCCTCTGTTTAATATTCTTTCTTCTGTCAAATTAAACCAATCACGAATTGCTGATAATAAAGCTGGCTCGTAATATAGTCTTATATTAGGCATTTTAAGACCTCCTCTCTCCCTTACATCCTGCATTATTTTTTGTTTAACTCTTGGCTTTTTGCCTATCCAAATACATTTATTAATACCTTGCTGCCACTCCTTCAAATTTGCATCTCTTTTCAATATAGAAATATTTCATTTGGAAAAGAAATAAATATTTTGGTAATACATTCATCTTTATCACTGCTATTCTACCCAGCAGTGATAGCTGTAATTTTTTCCATTTCCCCAACTCTTATAGTATTCCACGCCATATTCATAATTACATTTTAAAAGTTTTGTATTAGATGCTGTAATATTAACCCCAAGATACTTAACATTTTGTACCTCCTCAAATCCTGTTAGTTTCCTTAATTCCTCCTTTGGTTTCACATTCATATTCTTATTATCTTTGTTTTCCTCACATTTATCTTGAACCCACTTACTTGCCCATAATTTATTAAATCTTTTAAACCAGCAACAGATCTTAATGGCTAGGTCAAGATAACACCAAATCATCTGCAAATGCTCGTACTTTGTAGTCATAACCCCCAATTTTTATACCTGCTAACTCCTCAGTCCCGTATTCTATTAAGTAAAACTGCTAATGTTAAAATAAATAACAGCGGTGAGAAAGGACATCCTTGTCTTGTACCCCTTTCTATACTAACAGATTCTGTTAAACTACCATTATTATTTGTGCAGTCTGTTTTTGATAAATTGCCTTAATTGCCAGGTTGACTTTAATCATTGCAGTTTAGCAATAGAAATAAAAGAATTAAGTTGTCCTTTCATGTTAATAGTAGAAAGTTAAGGGCTACAATTTCCTTTCACTGCAGCCTGGATCCATGTCTCATTAACATTTCAAAGAGCTAAATACATTCTTAGGCTACAGATTAAAGTGCTAAATCAGTATTATTTGATTTGACTTTGATTTCATTACCACTAGATATGTTTGACAGGATGCAAAGTCTTTTCTAACAGATGTTCTTTAGTTAAATTAATAGATCACTTTCTGATCATTATTTTAACTGCAGAAACAAACCCTTAATGAACAATTGGTTAATTTATCTTGTTAGATTACTTGCTAGATCTTTTTAAAAAAGTATACAGTATATCTTGGATACTAATCCCACATAGTTTCTGAAGAGTTGTTAGTGTAAAGTTAAGCATGAAATTGATAAATCAAGACAGTGTTTATTTTCTGTGTGCTGAAGAATTGCAAAAAAATAATCAAACATCAGAGAAATACAAAGAAAATAAACCCATTGAAGCCAACAAAGGATTATTCCAAACCAGGTTTGTTTTTGACTGCCTGCAGCAAAATGAACAATTCAGTTATTTTAAGTAAATAAGATGCTGTTTCTAATTTGCTTTGTCACCTAAAATAGTTGAGTTTGAGTAATACAGATCAGTTAGAAACTATAGTTCCTTAGTTGTGTGGTCCTGCAAATATAATCCCAATGTGATTTTTCCCCTACTCTAGGCTTGGTGGTTCTTGTTTTTTTAGAAAAGGGAAATTGCATTTCTGAATTTTTTTGAGTTTGAATATTTTCAAGCATTTCAAGTGGTTCTATCTATTTCTATGAAAGCTGTGGTATAGAAATGTATGAAAAGCACCAATTATGGTGGTATATGAGCCTGACAAATATTTGGAATGCTCTTGATAAATTTTGGTTGTGCAACAATTAAAAGCTTTTTTTACATGGGACTGCTTTGAAAAACCAGTGCAAGAAGACTCATCTCTTTTCTGAAACAATCCTCCACCAAATCTTCTTTTAATTATCAGCACATCTTTTCACGCATCTTTAAACAATCTTTTAAAATCCATCCTCATTAAAACTAACAGGTTTTGAAAACAATAAGAACAAATATATATATCAAATCAGTGCATAGTCTCCAATCCTGTACTGGGGTTTCTGTTATTTTATTGCCTTGTTAAACATGTGTGTCACTAATTGTCATCTTAAAGAAAACATGGTGAAAGCTAACCAAAAATTTACATCACTGAGATGCTACCCTTGAAAAGGCCCCATTGCTGCATCATGATCTGAACCAATTTCAAGCAGTTCCTATTGTATGGGTTGGATTCTATTGGGGCATCTGTCTTTGGATTCTAAGATGTTTAGTGCTTTATAACAGGGGTCTCCAACCTTGGCAACTTTCAGACTTGTGGACTTCAACACCTTTGCTTTGCTTTGCTTTGCTTTGGCGGCTGGGAAATTCTGGGAGTTGAAGTCCACAAGCCTTAAAGTTGCTGAGGTTGGACAACCCTGCATTATATAATAATGTTAACATCTTAAATTGCTTCCAAACAATACACAGGCAGTCAGACCATTGCTTCATAATGAAAATCATGTAAGCCCATTGGATCACTCCAGTTGGCAGTTGTAGTTTAACTTTTTTCAAGATAGTTTCTCCCCCCCCCCACATAGAGCCCATTACCCTAATGCAGGGGTTCCCAACCCCTGAGCCATGGCTTTCTACTGGATCGTGAGGTGTTTGGATCTGGGTTTGTGGAAGCAGGTGAATGCATGTGTGCACATGTGTGCATCCTCACTTGTGCAAGCAGTGGGCAAGTGCATGCGCATGTGTTCCATTTGTGCGAGCAGTGGGCAAGCATGCATGCGGTGCTTGGCTGCCATTCAGGTGAAACAACCCCTCTGCCCCACCAGTCTGCAAAGTCGGAAAGGTTGTGGAACTTTGCTCTAGTGCAACTGTGTGATCATTTTAACACTGATCACTGGTCCATCTAGAGCAGGAGTGTCAAACTCTTATGGTCACAGCAGTGTCATGTGATGTGACTTTGTTCCCCTTTCACTAAACCGGGCGTGGCCAGCACATGACACATCCTGCCCGCGAGTTTTACAGCCCTGATCTAGAGCCATAGCAAAACTCAGCACCTGAAAATAGGCATATTTTTGCTTTGTTGCATTTGAAGTCTTCCATTGAAGAATGAAATTAAGGAACACTGCCAAGCTCCACAGCCTTTTCTTTGAAGGGCATGCTATGGCACCCGGATTACAGACTTAGTTGTCCGTTCTGTATGTTTGAGCCAGGAAAAAAAGTTTTTCTGCCCAAAGATTGTTCTCCATAATAACAACTCATTTGAATGAACCACATCCTAGGAATCTGCACTCATGTAGCTCTGTTTTAAAGGTACTTGTTAGATTCAGATCTTATGAGATGCAATAAATTGGTTTCATTTAATGGTATGAATCCAGGCTCTGTGGTTGTAAGTTATGGTTTATCCCCAGGCTTTGCACAACCTGTGAAGAGGCAACTTTCAAAAGTGAGCAAATCAGCAATGCATTCCTGGGAGTTGCCAGAGACTTTAAGGGATTCATTGAGTGCTTTGGGCCCATGCAAGGCTTAGGTAATTGTTTCAAATTTACATTCTACCATTCTGTCTAAAGTATCAAAGCTGCCTACAACAATTAAAATGCAATACATGACAATAACATCAGAATAATTAAAGCAACTGAATTCTCAATCCTCCAAAGTCCCAGTCTGGGGGCTGCAAAAGAAAAACACCCTGGGAAGCCATCTATCAAACAAATTTATATCTTGGTTTATAGCTGAAGGCTAAGTATACACTCAGTCCTTAAATCATGTTTAAGACAAAGTGGGTTTTCACTGCATGCAAATGTAGTTACTGATTGTCAGGTACTCTCCAAGATTACCACAGCCACTTTGGTCTAAAAACCAAGAGGCCTTGAGTTCAAGTCCTGCCTTAGCCATGAAGGCCAGCTGGTGACCTTTAGCCAGTCACACTCTCAGCCCAACTCAACTCACAGGGTTGTTGTTGTTGTGGGAAAAACAGGAGGAGGAAGGCCTTGAGGTATTTGTAAAAATAATAAAGGTGGGTTTTTTTCCATCTTACTGAAAATGCCCAGGATTGAATCTAAGACTTCTTATATGCTTCATATCTTCATTCCAAACCATGCTAAACTTGTTTTTATCTAGCCCCCCACACCCACCCAACTAACAAGGTCTCCAGTTCTGTCATTATCCAAATTTGTGGCGAGAGACTGCCGCACTTGTCTTTATATACACACTGCTAATCTAGTTTAATGCAGATAATGATTCCAGCTGCAGGAAGGAATTTCATTAGCACTCTCTCTTTTCATCCTAAAAACACAATCATCTGTTTTTAAATGAGGCTTTTCTAAAGGGCTGTGATTTTGTTTTGTTTTGTTTATTCAAAAATAGCAAATTGTCACATCCACCATCTTCCAAATAAGCACTCTCTAGTATTGCTATGGCAACCCAGCAGCCACTAAAGTATAGATTGCAGGAAAGAAAAAGCAAGTGCTGGATTTGACTGGATTACCTATATGAGGGGTTTGGAAGCATTTCCCCCCCTCCAAAGTCTGTATTTTGTAACCAGCTGGAGGACTTACATTTTAACCCATTAAGTTAAAGAATGTTCCTGGGTTGTTAATAAGTATACGTGCAAAAGAAATGGCTCTTTTGAGAATGGTCAAAGTTAGATCTACCCAGCCACTGTATGATGAGTCAGGTTTTTGCATTGATACTTTATTTTTCAGTGTTAACTCTTAATCCTGGTCTAAGGATTAACATTATAGTTTCAGATAATGAAAAGGAGTAACCTTTAAGATTAAATCATGGGAACATGGTGAAAGCCAATACAGTTCTAGGCTGCATAAATAGAGGGATAGAATCAAGATCACGTGAAGTGTTAATACCGCTTTATAATGCCTTGATAAGGCCACACTTGGAATATTCCATCCAGTTTTGGTCGCCACAGTGTAAAAAAGATGTGGAAACTCTAGAAAGAGTGCAGAGAAGAACAAAGATGATTAGGGGACTCGAGAATAAAACATTAAAAAAATGGTTGCTGGAACTGTATATGTCTAGTCTTATGAGTAGGGGAGACATGACAGCAGTGTTCCAATATCTCAGGGCTGCCACAAAGAAGAGGAAGTCAAGCTATTCTCCAAAGCACTTGAGGGGAGGAAAAGAAGCAATGGGTGGAAACTAATTGAGAGAAGCAACTTAGAACTAAGGAGAATTTTCCTGACAATTAGAACAATTAATCAGTGGAACCACTTGCCTCCAGTAGTTGTAAATGCTCCAACACTGGAAGTTTTAAAAAAAATGTTGGATAACTATTTGTCTAAAGTGGTGTAGGGTTTCCTGTCTGGGCAGGGGGTGGGACTAGAAGACTTCCAAGGTTCCTTCTAACTCTATATTCAAACCCTCCCTTCCTTGAAAATAAAAGGAAAAACAAATAGATTTATATCCCATCTCTTTAAAGTTTTAGGGTTTGCCCTTAGTTCTCCCCTCATCTACATTCTATCAATACAAAGTAATCCTAAAAAAATAGAAAGGGAATATTCTACAGTTGTCAGTCCATGTATTGATCTATTAGTTTTATTGTGTGTGTGTGTTGACTTTTGGCAATAATCCATGCAGTCACATACAGAAACTCATAATTTGTTTAAATGCAGTCATTATTATTTCAATTAGTTCAAGTATTTCAATTTTTAAAAAAACTTCTGTTTGGAAACATCCATGTTTTGCAACAGGAGTCTTCAACCTTGGCAACTTTAAGACTTGTGGACTTCCAACTCCCAGAATTCCTCAGCCTGAGGAATTCTGGGAGTTGAAGTCCACAAGTCATAAAGTTGCCAAGGTTGGAGACCCCTGTTCTACAACACTTGCAAAAAAAAGAGAGAGAAAAAATACTTAGGTCATGTGGTTGTGGTCACTATCTTGACTTCTGTAACATCCCCATAAAGTCCTCCGTTCTGTAGTAAAAGATTATGAGTCAAAAATAGTACCGTCACATCTAGATTGTGTTTCACTTGCCTTTATAATATAATTTAAGTCTTGTATGGACAGTTTTTGACTTGACCGGTCAAATTCAGTCTATGGTAAGTTGGCTGAGAAAGCTGCTTGTGTTAAATTGTTTTGTGTCCTAAGCTACAATAACAGGGAGATTTTCAATCACCTAGTAGAGTGTAACACATGGTCAGTAGCTGTATTTAGCACTCTGGGAGAAATTGTTCAGGCCTGCCTTAGGTGATTTATTAACAGGGCTTGACTATAACAAATATTAAAAGAAGCATTTAAAGTACCACAATCTATTTTGTAGTTTTCCTTTGGAGGAAATGGTGTGGTGGAGGTTATATCAGGTGTTTGGGTTACCTGGGATTTATATCTGCAATGAAAAATGATGTTGCAAATTATGCACCAAATTTGAATTCTGTAACATCTCTCTACAAGCGAACTTTTATTTATTTATCACACCTAGTTTCATATCACTCTGCTCAATTGACTCTGATAGTATTAGTAGCTCATACAAGATAATACAATCAAGGAATTAACTTGGCCATCCATGACATCTAACAATTACTGTGAAGACTTGTCCCTATATATATATTTGATGGGAGTCATTGTAGAGATGAATTGCCCCTAGCTCAACTATTCTTGGGGAAGAAATGGGCCCATTAGTTTCCCCAGGCCCTTTCTATTTAGAGGAGAAGGACCCTGGGATCAGAGTTGGATGCCTCTGCATTTGCATTTACATTCATTCAGAATTTCCTCCAGCAATTCCTCTAGTTTTATTTACTCAGAAATGATCATACAACAGTTGGTGGGGAGTAAAGGGAGAGATTTAAATGTCTGCTTTCTGAGATTTGATCACTTTACACACAAAAGCCCCATCCATCCATCCATCCATCCATCCATCCCAGCAAGCAGCCGGCTGGGGGAAAGTGCAATAATTGAGATGAGGATTATTATTGCTGCATTATCCTTTTTGACTGTGTCATGCTCATTGGGAAATCTTTTGGAAGTACACTGAGTATTTTCCCTGATTGTGTTTTATCAATTAGCTTGCCAATTAGCCAAACCTTTGCTTTCTTTTGGTATATTTATTGCTGATGGGTGGAGTCAATGTTTAGCTGTCTTGCATTTTGTTTTCAATAGAACCTTTGTTGCGTATATATTTACGTAACATATACACATGCCACCAAGCTATATAAACTCTGGGTTGCTTATGGTCCAAAAATGAAAAATATATACAGCAATAAAAATGACAGCATCACCCCCCCAAAAAAAGGACCCCCAATAAAACCAAAAGATAAAATTGTGATGCCGCAACCATACTTCATAGATTCAACATTCTCAATCTATTATGCTCTCACCCTATCCCAACATTTGGGAGAAGAGCCAGCTCTTAAGCTTTCCTGAAGATTAATAATTTGGGGGCTTGACAGGTATTTGGGGGAGGGTATTCCATACGGTGTGGGCTCCAATGACTTTTTTCCAAAGACTGCCCACTCCATCTGTATGACAGTCAGATATCCTTGCATGGAGGCAGTTCTCTATGTAATCTTTGTGCCATGTAGGTCTTTAAAGGTGATAAATATCAATATCAAGTTATTG
This sequence comes from Calamaria suluensis, assembly GCA_032468135.1. Taxonomy (NCBI): domain Eukaryota; kingdom Metazoa; phylum Chordata; class Lepidosauria; order Squamata; family Calamariidae; genus Calamaria; species Calamaria suluensis. The sequence goes on along the minus strand of JANHFP010005903.1, from coordinate 308,244 downwards.
TTGTTTCCATCAAAGGAGACAATGCATTTTGTTATATTTAATAGAAAAGAAATTGGATTATTATTTTCATGGAGAAGGAGACCGTATATGGTATTCGTCAGTCTTAATAAAATTAATGCTAGTGACTATTCCATATTGAGCAAAACTTCTAAAAACTCTTTTCCATGCATTTTGTGTGTGTGTATAGGTGTACTTCCTATTTCAATATAGTATAATAAGGGAACCTTTCCCCCCCAAAAAAAATCTTATATTTTTTCCGTGTGAATGTCAGTACAGGTATGTAAGTGAAGGAAATGCATTGTGCTTCATGCAATGGATAAAATGAACTGAAAGCATTAAGAAGTGCATCAAAATAGGTTTGCAGACAAATGAATGAGTTTCCAGCAGCCCTAGATATGCAATCACGACCACACAGGCTGTTTGTGTTACAGCCCGCCAACTATCTAATCTAAAAGTTTTGCATAACTTTCTTTACCTCTTTACAACCAAGTATGCGTGGTCTTTCCAAGCTTTCTCAGCTAACCTAATTCCAGAATGTCTTAATTTCACTCTCCTTCGGCACTTTACAGGTTAATTTCGCAGAGGGATCAAATTACTTTCTAGGGCTGTTTATAGTGTTCACCTTCTTGCTAGCTTGCTTTTTTCCCAGCCTCTTCCAGAGCCACTGAGTGAGCTATTGAGAAAACTTGCCTTGTTCATTTCTGTCACTTCCTCTGGCGTGGAGTATTTTGATGGCAGCCCAATGAAGGTGTCAACCTATAAAATTAACCTGGCCCCTTTCTCTAGAGTCCTTCATGGGCAGCAAAGTGGAGAGATGCTTTGGCCAAGGGATCTGGCAAGGTAAGACTGTTGTTGGCTTACCAAAAATAAAATCACGGGGCAGAAGGTAAGGGAGAATCTCAGAGAAACGGGACGGACGGACATGGAGAGGTTTTAGCGCTGAAATAAGAATTTCTCACTAAGGAACTGCAAACTTCTACTGTGATTTAAAATTAAGCAGGAGGATGAAATCTGATTTTACTCCCTTAATTTCCAGTGTGATTACACGTTTTAGGAGATAGTTGTGCAACTTTAGCAAACGGAAGCTATAATGTTCATTGCAATTTCTTTCATTCTAAATTTCTAATTGAATGTATGCACATAAAGACTTTGGTAGTGTTATCTTTTTAAGTACCGTATATTGTTAATATCCCTTTTGGAAAGTTCTGCCTTGTTTAGTAAATGCCATGTTTTAAATGTTATGTTTCTGAACATTTTTGTGGATTAGTGCATCTATTTGTACTGTGTTCATTTTTTCTCTCCTCTCAGTTTGTGGCAGTTGGGAAGACATGTATGCTTTTAAACACTTTAACTGCATATTGCTTTCTTAATTTCAAATACGCTTTGATCATTTTTACATTCCATTTTTTTTTCTTCTTTGTTTACACAACTAACAGCAATATTTTGATGATATGTAATTTTTATTTACAAGTGCAGGGCAAAACTCAATGAAACTGTCTATCAGTGTGTGTATCATTATCACCACCCATAGATATATAACATAGTGCAGAATATCATTATTATTTAGTGAGAGAAGGGTAGTTCTGATGCTAGAAGTTTAAGTTCAAGTCGGAAATCTGGTACTAGATTTATTATGTGGTCCTGAGGAAGCGGTAACAAGCATAGCGTATAATTTTGCACATTAAATGTTAATGATAAATGGGAAGGTGGATAATTTGGGGCCTTTTTTGGCTTCAGTTTTTCAAACTATGCTGCATTTCATTTGTGCAGCTGCTTCTTTGAAATTAAGACCTGTTTTCCTTCAGTACAGTTTGCTTTATTTGTCTTGCTCTATCTTTTAATTTGCCATTGCAGATACTGTCATTTCGTACAGAGTTGTGGTGATTTTTGACAGGAACTGTTTCCACATTTTATACGTAATTCAGCGATAATCTTCAAACCTCAGGTCGGGTCCCTGTGTTCTCCTGAGAATCAGATATCATGGGTGCGTGAACAGAAGGGCCAAAATAATTAATAATGATAACAGCATTACGTTATTGAGGTAGCCTCTTATATAGATAAAGCAAAGGTGTGAAACTATAAGAGTGTATGGAAATGAGCCTGGCGGAATTTAGTGAACTCTACTAAAATAGAAATATTCTAATAAGGGAGTGGAAAATAGAAGAACAGCAGTTCAGGATAGGTTGAACTGACCAGGGTGTGTGATAAAGAAATTAAGGAAACTTACTTTTCGTAACAGTTACCTTAAGCTTAATTTAAAACATTCATCCAAGCACTTTTGGTTAATATCTTCCAAAGCAGTTATTATAATGTGTATTCTACATTTATGTAAAACCATCCAGACCTTTGGCAAATGCTGATGCATCTTACAGTGCTCTGCTCTGAGTACCCCCAAATTTATTTGAGTCTGCCAGCACACATCTTGAAAACCTGTTGTCCTATATAACACCCAACAAAGTTGCTTTATATATCAGTAAGAAGTACGATCATCCTGTTGCCTTTGAGACTCAAGTATTCCAACAAGAAGGCTTGAATTGGCCTGGTTGCTTTGTAGCAAGGGAGAGATGGGAACAAAGCTTCCCTACACGTTCAATTTTTTGTTCATTGTGCTGGAGGCTCTATAATGGTTACTGGGCTACAAAAAGCATGAGGCCATCTTTGGGTGCCAAATGTATGGGAAGGGTGAAGAGAAGCAAGCAAATGCTCCTTCTCGCCTCATGTCTGCCACCTGGTGGCCGTTTTTATTTCGTATTCACTGAAGATCATGGTATAACAATCAAGCCTAAGGCAAAGTTTTCTCCCATTTTATTGTTGTTGTGCAGGACAGATGCACTCAATCTTGCACAATACACTGTGGACTCTCCCTCCCTTCTTGCAGTGTTTGCTATTGCCTT